>PVJS01014554.1:0-40195 GCA_004027185.1 Glis glis
TAACTTAAGAAAGGTGGGGATACAGGTTGGGGGTCATCTAAGAAAGGTGGGGATACAGGTTGGGGGTCATCTCAAGAAAGGGAGAACGAGTCTCCCTGCACACATCCATCCATCCATCCAAACGAGCGAGAGAGAGAGAACATCTGCGTGCTTCTGCAATTCTTTTATAGGAGGGGGTAGGTAGAGTCGCACAGTAGAGGGCAGGACTTCCTCTTAGTCCTCAGTTTCCCTGGCAACAGATAGGCAGTGGGGTCTGACCTTTCTCCTCCTCACCCACCCTACTTACATTAAGCATCTCAGGTGTGGAGAAGAGCCATTGTGATTAAGGGTATGGACTCATTACGGCTTCTGCCTGACTGAACATACCTTATAGGGTGGAGTTAGATTATGAACTTTCAAAATTTTAAATCTCTATTTTCCCAATGTCTCCTTTCTGCCTAATATTTCTATCTTTTCTATTCTACCTCATCATTCCCACCCTCCAAGCTCCGACTCTCGGAGCAGCGGCGAGACACTGCCTCTCTCTATCCCACCATCTTGGTTCCTTCTATCTATATTTAAAAGATCATGTTTAAGGGAGTTGGAAGAATGTTAAGGAGGAGGGGAGCATGAAAGACTCTGCTGGGTCCAGCTGCCTCCCCCGGTGGACTTAACCTCCATCCCGCAGGGCTGGGCCTCTCTCCAGTACATCACCCCAGAGGTGGACTGAATAACAGGCCCTCTTTTCACTTTATAATCTTAGAAAAGTTATTTCTCAGTTTCTTTCTCCATCAAATGGAGCTAGTATTAACTTCTGTTTCACAGTGTCACTGTGAAAGACCAGAGTTGATGTTTGGGTAGCACTGGGCACATAGTAGACATGTAATTTTTGCTATTATTATTTTATTAGTATTATTATTTGAATCTTAGTTTCCTAAATTGCAGGCAAATATAAAAATATCTCATAATTCCATGCATATGAGATGATCTCATGACTCTCATGGAATACTGGTATGTCCACATTGGGGAAGTGTGTTACGCAGGTGGAGAACATATGACTGCCAAAGTGAAAGCAAGCAGTTAGCTGTGCAAAGCTCTATCTGTCATGTTCTTCAGCCTCTTCTCAAATAAAACTGTACTGACCTGACTTCCATCATTTCTTTGGACTTCACTGTAAGGAACCTGCTTGGCCCTTTGAGCCACTTGCTTTAGGATGTGCTATAATTTGCATCACTACCTAAGCTATGATAATGGAGCAGCCTAACGTTCCTCCTTCTTCTATCACCGAGTGTCACCTCTTGTATAAGCGAGTGTAGAAAGGAGAGTTCATCTGTAGCCTCCTTCATCCTGCAGATTTCCTGAGGGCTTTCTAAGTGCCAAGAACTCTGCTAGCCATTGGCCATATAATCATTCGTTACCAAGACATAGTTTTTCGATGTAAAGGATGCAAAAGCAAGTGCGGAAGACAGTAAGACTCAACAGAACAAAATTTATGTTTAAAGGAAAGACTTTGGAGTCAGACATTCCTTTAGTCTAATCCATGTTTTCCTTTTCTTAGATGCTTGAATTGAGGCAAATAATGTGACTTTACCCAGACTCATATTTCATCTTAAAATCAGAACATCACCTACCATCTAAGGTAGGTTAAATGGTCAGAAGAACTTAATGAGCTCATGTGTATGAAGTGTCATAGTAAAGTATTGTCCACAGTAAGGGTGCAGCAAATATGAATAGAAGTAGTAATAATTTAAATGATTATTATAACAAGAATAATTATTAGTGTTTTTATCACTTCAAGGTATCTCAAGCAAAAATTGCAAGGATGGGGATGGGTATAAAAGTCTGAGGCAGGAGAAGTAGACAAAGGCCGGATTATCCAGGGCTTTGTGGAGCCTCAGGAAGCAATGGAAGATTATTACAGAGTTTTATACCAAGGAGTTTCAAACAGGAGAAAACAATTTAGCCTTCCATTTCTAAAAGATCATCTACCCTTGGTGTCAAAATTGAGGTGCCTGCAAGTCCAGGATTGGTCAATTCTCATGACCCACAGGTGTCCCCCTCCTTGATGTGTCGTGAAAAATTGAAATGAGGACAGTTCAGTCAACAGAGTGTCTATTAAATTAATGAACCCCTTTGCCTTCAACACCTGGTAATTATATCTTTCAATTAAACCAACTCTCAAGCTGTCTACAATCTTATAAATTAACTCACAGCCTTACATCTTTCTAAGCAGATAGGCCTTTTCAGGTCTCAAACCTGAGGGGCCAGAGATAAAGAGTGAGGTCAAATAAGGCCGATGGAAGGGCCCCTTTCACTTCTCTCTTGCTTGTCAGGGAAAAGCCTTAGTCTCTCTCTCTCTCTCGCTCTTTTTTTTTGTCTCAGCTTGGGCACTAGAATTAAAAAATGTATGTTTTTTGTATCATTGACTACCAGTTTGGTCTGTATTTGTGCATGTCACATGACCCACTGAAAAGAATGGAATTAGTAAAGTCTGCAGTTGACTATTGTTCATATAAATTCATTCATTCATTCACTCATTCATTTCATTTTTGAGAGCCACAAAACCAGGGATAGAAAGTATGGTGTTCTCCCATGCATCTACAGCCAACTGATCTTGACAAAGATGCTAAGAACATGCTTTGGGAAAAGGACAGTATTTTCAATAAATAGTTCTGGGAAAATTGGGTATCTATATGCAGAAGAATGAAAGTTGACCACTATCTCTCGCCATATCAAAAAACCAACTCAAAATGGATCAAAGGCTTAAATGTAAGAAACTATGAGACTACCAGAAGAAAACATAAGGCACATCATTTAGGTCATTGGTCTGGACAAGAATTTTTTTGGATAATATTTCAAAAGCACAATAAACAAAAACAAAAATAGACAAATGGATTATATAAAACTAAAAAGCTTCTGCACAGCAAAGGAAGCAATAAAGAGACTGAAGATAAGCAGGTGTGGTGACACACACTTGTAATCCAAATACTTGGGAGACTGAGACAAGAGGATTTCAGGTTTGAGATCAGCCTCAGCAACTTAGTGAGACCCTGTTTCAAAATAAAAAAGAGGGATGGGACTGGGTGTGTAGTTTGGGGATAGAATGCCCTTGAGTTCAATTCCCAGTACCACACAAAAAAAAGTAATAAGGAAAAAAAGAAAGAAAAAAATAGAGAGTGAGATATGCCCTAAATAATGGGAAACAATTGGCAAACTATACATCTGATAAGGAGTTAATATTCATAATATATAAGGAACTCAAGCAACTCAATATCCATAATAATAATAATAATGATAATCCAATTTTAAAAATGGACAATGGGCCTACAAATCTATTTCTCAGAAAGTATACAAATGGCCAAAAGCTGTATAAAAAATTGCCCAATATCACTAATAATCAGGGAAATGAAACTCAAAATCACAAGTAGATATCACTCCATTCCAGGCGGGGTGACTATTATCAAAAGGCAAAACAGCAAATGCTGGTGAGGGTGAGGGTGTGGAAAAGGGAATGTTTGCACATTGTTGTTGGTAATGTAAATTAGTATAGCCATTTTGGAAAACAGTATGGAGGCTCCTTAAAAATTGAAAATAGAATTGCCACATGATCTAGTAATCCCACTGCTGGGTATATATTCAATGTCCCTTTAGAAGAGACATCTGCACTCCCATATTTATTGTGGCAGTATTCATTACTCAGAAAAGGAGGAGGAGGAGGAGGAGGAGGAGGAGGAGGAGGAGGAGGAGAAGGAAGAGGAGGAGGAGGAGGAGAAGGAGAAGAAGGAGGAGGAAGAAGAGAAGAAATAATCAACTTACATGTCCATCAACTAACGAATAGATAAAATATAGTGTTAAGTATAATGGAATGTCATTCAGTCATTAAAAAGTGGTGAAATACTGTCATTTTTGACAATATGGATGAAACTAGAAGACCTTATGTTAAGTCAAGCAAGCTTGGCACAGAAAGTTAAATGCTGCATTATTTCATTTATATATGGAATCTAAAAAAATCATCTCATAGAAACTGTGAGTAGAATAGTGGTCACCAATAGTGGATGGGCAGAGTAGCAGGTAGGGGGTGGGGAAAGGTTGATTAATGGGTACTAAATAACAGTAAGATAAGAGAAATAAGTTCTGGTGTTCTATTATATAAAAGGTGACTATAGACAACAATAGTGTATTATGTATTCAAAAAAGCTAGAAGAAACTATTTAGAATGTTTTACACCTAAAGAAATGATAAATGTTTAAGGAGATAGATATGCTTGTCCTGATTTGAATGGTACACAATGTGTATGCATGTCTAAACATCACATGGTACCCCATTAAATAAATTTAATTTGATTAAAAAACTTAAAATGGTACTCTGAAGAATGGGAGTTCTCTGTCATGAGAGAAATACACAAACTATGGTTTAAAAAATTCTGTTAGCTTGTATACTCATCACTTTTTCTTGCAACAGATAATTTTAACGTTCTAAATATATGGGGATTACTGACTGTTATGATAAAAGAAGTATAAGAAGATATAGGAAACTATATCAGAGAGTTTTCCACTGCTCTATGGCACAGCAAATCACAGCAAAAAGTGGTGCCACACGCCTATATTCCCAGTACTTGGGAGGCTGAGACAGGAGGATCACAGGTTCACGACCAGCCTCAGCAACTTAGTGAAACCCTGTTTCAAAATAACATAAACATAGGGTGGGGATTATTGCTCAGAATTATACTGTCCCTGAGTTCAATCCTTAGTTCCACACAAGGAGGAGGAGGAGGAAGAGAAGGATGAGGAGATAGAAGAGGAGGAGGAAGAAGAGGAGGAGACATTTCCTTTAGGTCAAGGAGGACAATGGCATTGTATATAGTGGGATCAGGGGAAGTTCAAAAGAGCTGGATCATAGAATAAGAAGGAGAGATAAAGTGATGAAAGGAGAAACAGTCAGACTAGGTAGGGTCTTAGTGTGATGTTTAGGAGTTTGTGGTTGTATCTTTAAGGAAAAAGTCTGTAAGAACAGTAAGCTGAGGAGCGTGGGGGACCCTTGCGATAATGGTATTTTTTGCGTGCTCTTTAAATAATCACTTTACTTGTATTGTAAGGGAGTGGCATATGAAAGGGATTGAGATGGGAAACAGAAAGACATGTTCAAAGATCCTAGTGAAAGTCCAAGGTCTTGGACCAGAATAGGAATGGAGGGGATGGAGAGAAATGTAGAGATTCATGGGATTCGGAGGAGTGGATGGATGTGGGTGGTAAGGAGAGGAAAATCCAAAGCTGATATCTAGCTTGCCAGCTTGGGCTTCTGGGTAGTTGCAACCTATTTTAACTTCTACTCCTTTTTGTAAATGGTTTCCAAAGTAAAGATAACACAGGCCCGTAGGTGGCGGTGGCCACTGTGAAGTAGGGAAGTTCCACCTCATGTCAGAGAATTCTTCAATGATCAACAAATAAATCTTCAGCAGTGGAACAAATGGGCATAGACTTAGTTTTATTTTTTAATTTTTCTATTTCAAGATAATTTGTTTTCAAAACAGGTCACAACACTAAGCTTTGGGCCCATTCTGCCATTGTACAAGCTACAAATGCTTGCTCAGCAGCTGAGGGGTGCTCTTTAGTAGCATATTTGAAAAGTGAATAAAAATCCATATAAAACAAATATTAAAATAGTTTCCATAGGAACACAGATAAGTGTGACCCCCAACTTCTAGTTTTCCATATTGCTGCATCTATGCCAACCCTACTCTTACAAAGACATTTCAAAACTAGCAGTAATTAAGTTAAACGGTCCCCCCAAATCCCTTAACTCAAGCTGAACTTGCAGTTAACAGCTACAACAATCGTATTGACACATTGATACTGGAGGAAGCACATGCTGCTAGGTGACTCTTCATCCTGCTTTCCTGATGAGCGCAGGACACGGGCAGGGTGCCGACGTCCTGCTCCTCCACTTCAGGCAGGGAAGCTGTGGTTCTAGATGTGCTCCATGAGGTGCCATGTTGGTCCTGACATCACGTAATAGATAGTCGGCCTCTGGAATGCGTTGAAAGTAGAAGCAGCAGCAACAGTGTATGCGCCCATGTTTTCAAAAAGCATCCCATCACCCACATGCATTTCGGGCACCACTCAACGATCTATTCAAGGCCATCACATGTTGGTCCCCTTATACTGGATGAATAATACTTCTCATCTGGTTTTGGTCTCTTCTGCAGCAGGGGCTTCACACATGCATGGTCATAAAGGATGCAATTAAATGGTCCATCTACGCCATCATTCACGTAATACATAAAGGATTGTTCATTCGCTTTGTCTTCATCATCAGAACCCGTCTGCTCCTTCAGTACGAGTTTTTTCCGCAATGATATTAACTGTAAGCGTGAAAGCTGAAGCAATATATCTAGTAATTTATAACCTATATGACCATATAGAAGAAGCCTGGGATTTACATAGACAAGAAAAATATTCATTTTATAATCCTGGCCTCCTTTTTTCATCCTAAATAAGCTCTCAGCCCAGTATAGGATGAGAAAACAGACATTGAAACATTGAATTGAACTGGTCCACACAAAGTGTACAGTTAGCTCTTCCTAATTTGAGTCCTTGACTCTTTCTAATGCACTGTCATATCAGAAACCACATATTTTAGGGAGGACATACGATGAATATAGGTCTGTAATGGCATGTGAAGTTTAGACTTGTCAAAGCCATGATTTTATCAATCTGTCAGTCTTGAAGATGAGGGGCTAAAAATGCAATTGAGAGGAAACATATATATATATATATTTTTTTTTCTACAGCAATGTGAAACAGGCAATTTTTCCTAGAGTAAGAATCCCAGAAAGCAACCTTTATAGTCCTCCAATCCTATCCTCCGTATGTTGTAATGTAATTTGTTCTTATTGCTGGGACATTCCGGCAGCTATATCTTCTCCGATTGCTCATGGACTGGCACAGAAAAATTTGATATTTAGGCCACTGACCTAAAGAGCATGCTCTTTGTCTCTAGAACCTCCCTGACATTTTTCATTACTACTTAACTCCTGAGCTTCGTGTGAGACCCTGTTTCCCTACCTGGCCTCTGTCTTAGGAAAAAAATTACAAAAGCCCACATTTTTTGACCTCTTGCATTTCACTGTCAATTTAGGCAGGGAACTCAACAAACATTTTTTATTGGACATTATATAACCCAACACTTACTGGAATAAAGTGTGGAAGTCCAGACCCAGGGCCATGTTCTGACTGCTTTTCTAGACCAAATATGACAGAAAAACACAGCAAGTGATGTGGGTAAATGAAAACCAATGATACATTTATAATCTTTAAAATCAAAGGCTTCGATGTTAGACATATCTGGGCTCAAATCCCAGATCTCCCACTTCTTAGTCCTCAAATTACATGCAATTTCTCTAGGTCTCAGTTTTCTTCTCTATAAAATAAAATTTGATAAAAATAATGCTCAAAAAGCCTGTGGTACAATGCTTGGTACATAGCTAGTACAATAATGGGAAGTAGTTTTGCTCATGTTGATCCACACTTTGATTTGAGGACCTCTAATGTTCAATACCCATCTCTATTTACACTTGATTAATCTGTGAATGATAGCAATTGCAGTGGTTTCATTATGACATTTTTTTCTGAAATTTTCTGATTTTAATCAGATAATAATGTAATTGGCTAATGTTTATTATTTAATCTGTTCCAAGCACTGTACTAAATGTTTCACATGAATTCATTTCTGGTGATTTTTCCAATATTCAGTTGATATGTAACTGTCCTTATCATCTACTCTCTTCTTTTCAAAGATGAGGAAACTGGTGCCGGGCATGGTGGCGCACGCTTGTAATCCTAGTACTTGGGAGACTGAGACCGGAGGATCCAGGTTCGCGGCCAGCCTCAGCTACTTAGTGAGGCCTCCGCAACTTTGTGAGACCCGGTTTCAAAATAAAGTATAAAAAATAGGGCCGGGGGTGTAGCTCGGAGGTAGAACGCCCCTGGGTTCAATCCCCGGTACCACAAAAAAAAAAAAAGATGAGGAAACTGTCAAACTAATTATCTAAGATTATAAAATTTAAAAGTTCAGAAAATGGTATTGAAAACCATGGTTGTCTGACTTAGTCATCGTGTACTACACAAACCCATAATAGTGTTTGGTATCCTTTAAAACAATTTTTTAAGTCTTTTCCTAAATCAGAATTTTTTTAACTTGAAATTCAACATCCATCATTGTAAATCAGTCAGGACCCTGGAGAATGCATTGATGAGGTTATTGTGAGGGTACATCTAATATGTCTTTCATAAGCAGGAGGAAACGGCTATATAAAAAGATTAATTCCTTTATTTTTCCTAAAGAAAGGCAGTAGCTGAATTTATTCTAGACTAATATCAGAAATGACTTACCCAACAGGACATGTGCTGTGTGTAGCCACAGGAATCAGAAGCAGATGGCATGTGTTAAACAGTATATTATGAATTAGCTCTGGGAATAACTTCTGCTCAGGGTATAAAGGAAATTAGGAGGTGAGACAAATTAAAATTGGGCAAAAGGCCTATACAAAATTTTATGCCTTTGTTTCCCAGTCTGTGTGTGTGTCTGTGTATAGAGTGTGTATGCATGCATACGCATAACACACACACACACACACACACACACACACACACACACACACATACTCCTACCTATATATCTTATAAATCTACTAAGCATTCCAGCTACATCAACATGATTTTTACTTGATACTCAGGAACCTGGTCTAATAAACATATCTGGACACACATGGTGAATTTAAGATCTTGAGAAATTCACTTCACATTTGTGGGTCAAATATTTGTCATCTGTAAAACAAAGTCATTGAGAAAGAGTATCTTTACTTCCTTTTACATCTAAAATTCTGAGGACAGGATTCCATAAGCCTGATACCATCTGACACAGCAGAATCAAACTATTTTTACACAACTAATCTCTAACATCCTGTGATCCTCCAACCTATAAAAAACGCTCATGTCTATATAGCTTTTGAATATTGGCTGAATCAATTAGCAGACTGTAGGAGTTTGCAGTATAAAGATGGTCATGATTCTTCAGGTTTTCTCTATCCAAGCCATGACTTTGTCTCTGTTTCTCTGCTTCTTGAT
Organism: Glis glis; assembly: GCA_004027185.1. Taxonomy (NCBI): domain Eukaryota; kingdom Metazoa; phylum Chordata; class Mammalia; order Rodentia; family Gliridae; genus Glis; species Glis glis. Next base: position 9,105 of record PVJS01014554.1, read on the forward strand.
TCGTAATTGGACATGCAAACTTTTTTGGCCAAGAGTTTTCCATTCATTTGATATTAGTTCAATAACCTATTCACTAAGAGATCTCTCTCTCTCTCTTAGAAAACTGACATGGACCAGAATAACAAGCAGTCTAGCAGGCTGGAGGATAAGAGACCACGTGGAACAGAGTTGAACCATTATACCTGAAGCATCTTAGGCAAAGCAGCCCTTGGGCATGTGGCAGATGACCACAGTTGCATGAGTGAGTTCAAATGAGACCAGAAGAGCTTATCAGCTGAGCTCAGACCAAATTTATGATCCACAGAATTGTAAAATAAATCAATAGTTCTTGTTTTAAATTAAAAAAATGGAGTCCTTCATTACACAGCAAAAGCTAACTGGTACATGGAGCTTTCAACCCGACTCTTTTATGAAGATCTTCAGACATAATTCAAGACTCTTGCCTGATACCATTTCTTCAATAAAGTGTAGTCTAGTAATTTTAACCTACACTGATCATATTCATTTATTAATTGAATGATATTTACTAACAGTTAATTAGTTTTTTTTTTTTTTTTTGCTGGCAGTAGTCTTGTCCCTCATCACATTAAATTCTGCTTGCACGAGGTTATCTGTTACATCATTTGCTGTATCAAGACAACTGGAGGTCTAAAATCTATGCTTCCTGGATGTCTTTATGAGTCCATGCTGGTTGAGGTATTTGGCAAGATATTTGGAAGGTAGAAAAGAAAGAATCCATTATTATCTCACAGTATGTGATGCTGGGATTTCATAGAAGGAAGATGTGATATTTTGTCAATGGCTCACATTTGTTCTCCCATAAATTACTTACTTCAGTGCTCCAAGCAGCTGATATGCTGGGAAGAAATTATGTAAGATGCTTGTACTTCCTGGATCCCAGAGTCGTATTAGCATCTTCTCTGACCCTTTCTAACACTGTCTTTCCAAAGGCTTTGTAATGATTTATTTCCCCATATCAAATCACTTCCCATTTGAAATATTTAGACTGATTTTCTTTTCCTCACAATGAAATCTTGAAAGGTTTTAAAATAGAGGTAAGTGTCCCTAGTCAAAAATCCAAAATTGAAATGCTTCAAACTTCAAAACTTTTTCAGTGTTGACATGACACCACAAATGGAGACTTCTACACTGTGAAACTTTGTTTCATGCATGAAATTATTTAAAATATTATGCAAATGCTTTTCAGGCCATGTGTATAATTGTATATGAACCATTAACAAATTTTATGTATACACTTGGGTCCTATCCCAAGAAACCTCATTTGTACATGTAAATATTCCAAAATTTGAAAAAAATCCAAAATCTGAAACATTTCAACCATTTCAAATAAGGGATTCTCTCGATAGATAGATAGATAGATAGATAGATAATAGATAGATAGATATAGATAGATATATATAAATATTAGATATACATTGGGCATGTAATTATGATTTCTGGTAATTCATCCTTCTGATATTTATTTCCTATGCTGAGATGGAACTCAAGGCCTTGCATATATTAGGCAAGTGCTTGACCACTGAGCTATACACCAGCCCTGATTTTTTTCATTATAAATTGAGATACAGAAGAATGAGATAGCTTATCCAAGCCAATTATGATCAACTGTCATACTGATTAATATCACTATGGTCATCAATTGTCATAATTGAACCTGTAACTTTCTAATCTAGAAAAAAAAACATGGAGCCAGACACCTGTTTTATAGGCCAAGCTCCATAGGAGGAAATGCAAAAATGTTAGAAGTTTTAGCAGTACTAATGGATAGTTAAGGGTGTTTTCATTGTTTTGTTCTTTAAATTAAAGACCATACTTTCAATTCCTACATATGTTAACTTTTTTATTGCTACTTTTCACCTAATTGTCCTATTCTATCTCTGTTTATAACCTCAATTCCATATTTTTACCCCCATTCTGCTAGAATCATACTGTTCTGCGACAAACTAGACATAGTGCTAAGATACTTATATACACTTATCCTTGGTTTTTACGTAATATCTTCTTTTATATGTGTGTTCCCAGCTCCAATGCAGAAAACACACATTACATTTAATCATCATGTCTCACTAAAAATATCTCCTTAGGCACATCTGGGCAGTGGCAGTTCCTCAAACTTGGTTTTTGACCTTAACAATTCTGAATATTGCTCAGATATATATTTTTAGAATTTCCCTCAACTGATATTTTTCTGACATTTTTTCAAAATTAAACAAAGAGGCTAGATTTTATGATTATATGGGAATTATGGAGTTGAGGTAGAAGACCACAGAAGCAAAGCACTAATCTCACATCATATCAAGAATACATATCATCCAAGAGTTATGGGCATGTATGTTCCTATCACTCTGTACTCCGATATGATGTATAATTACAATGTACCAAATAAAAGTAGTAAAATATAAGCTGGGTGTGGTGGTGCATGCTTGTAATCCCAGTACTTGGGAGGCTGAGACCAGAGGATCCGGGTTTGGGGACAGCCTCAGCTACTTAGTGAGATCCTCCGCAACTTAGTGAGACCCGGTTTCAAAATAAAGAATGAAAAATAGGGCTGGGGATGTAGCTCAGAGGTAGAATGCCCCTGGGTTCAATTCTCAGTAACACGCACACACACACACACACACACGTATACACATTTATTTATTTATCTATCTATCACTATTGATATTAATCTTGATCAACTGCCTAAGTAGTTTCTAAATAGTAAGGATGCTATTCTCTCATCTTTAAACTGCTCTTTGGAAGAAATCACTGTGCACAGCCTACTCTTAATGAACTGGGAATTGTGCTCTACCGCCTTAAAGGTGGCATATTCATATGAGTTATTGTGAGTTCTTATGCAAAGGAGACTTGTTTATCATGCTGAATTTAGTTATTCAATTATTTATATCAGCATGGGTTTAAGAATATTTGTTTTATACTTTGGTTTACAATCTATTATTACTTGTTTTTCTCTGTTGTGTAGGTTGTTCCAGCTTTGACTTTTGAGAGCCCTTTCAGTTAGCTCCTATGCCCCTTTGACATGCACACAGCGTTGTGTGTTTTTGTTCCTTGGTTGGTTTGTGTTTCCTTTCTGGCACTTCTAGATTTTACCTTCACTGAGTCTTTCTCTGATGTTTTCCCCTTCTTTATGTAAAACCAAGTTTCCAACTTAAATAATTTTCTTTCTCTCTGGAAAACTTATTTTAACTTTCCTTGTTTTGATGATCTGTTGGCAGTCAATTCCCTCACTTTTTGTTTACCTAAAACTATTTCTCTCCTTCATTTTTAAAGGAGAATTTCACTGGATACACAATTCTTAGTTGATTTTTTTATTCAAACACTTTAAATATTTAACTTGGCTCTCTTTTGGCATGCATAGTTTCTGATAAGAAGTTTCCTGTAATTCTTATCCCCATAGCTCTCTAGGTATAGTGTTCTTTTTCCTCTGATACCTTTCATGATTTTCTCTTTGCCTTTGATTTTCTGTAGATTGACTATGGTGTGCCTCGATGTGGTTGCTTGGGGGTATTTTTTCTGATTTGTTTCTGCTATACTTCCTGGACCTACAGTTTGGTGTCTAATTAATTTTGGAAATTGCTGGCATTGTGTCTTTAAATATTTCTTCTGCTTCATTCTCTGCCTTCTCCTCATAATCCAAATCTGTGTGCTACATCTTTATTAATTGTCCTGCAGTTTTTTAATGTTCTGTTGTTGTAGTTATCATTCTTTCCTCTTTGCAGTTCAGTTGGAGAAGTTTCTTCAATATCATTCATTTGTTCTTGAGCTGTGTTCAAAGTATGATTAGTCCATTGAAGGCATTCTTCATTTATTTTAATGTTTTTATTTTATTTCTACCATTTCCCTAGATTCTTTCTTGGAGTTTCCATATGCCTGATTTATTACCCATGTGACCCTGCATGTTGTCTACCTTTTCCATTAGAACCCTTAACATATGAATCATAGTAACTTTAAATTTTCTGTCTGATAACCATCTGTGTCATATCTGAGCATGATTATGATGTTTTGTCTCATCAGACTGTGGGTGTATTTTCTGTTTTTAACACGGCTTTTAATTTTCTTTGTTTAAAACCAAACAAATTGTATCAGGCAAAAGAAATTATGGTAAGTAGGCCTTTGGTATCATGATTTATGATAATTTACTTAGAGTGAGGCCCTTTGTGTAAGGTTTTCAGTAGCTATAGGTCCCAGAGGCTTCAAATTCTTTTGTTGTTGTGTTTCTGTTTCCCCATATTGTTCCACAGAGAGAATGTCTTGCTGCTCTTACAGTTTTAATGCATTGTTATTTTTCTGAAACCTGGATTTGGTGGTTTGAAAGAATGGATATAATGTTAGGATTAAATATCCATATTTTTATAGGACTGTGTCTAGAGGGTGTGGCTTTCCCACGTGTGTCCATATACAGATTTCCCCTCTCCATTACCCTGTATTGCATTCTCTGGCAAAGGATTCCCAATGTTTTTCCACATTGCTGTGACTCCTGTTTACCATGCTTTTTCAACCTGGGTGGGGGCAGGAGGAGGGAGATACTAATGAGATTAGAGTAAGAGGAATGCCCTTTTCCAAACTATGAACAGGCTCCCACAGAGGTAAAATAGACCAGATAGAAATGCCTTTGTCATGGAGAAAGTTCTGTGCATTTCCCGATGATTAATTTAATTTTTCCCTTTTCCCTGCCAACGCCATGGGAAAATCTTTTTCACATTTTTACCCTGAGAACCTGGTAGGGATCCTCGAGGTAAAGCCCATGAATGTGTGGAGTGCTTACTCTTAAGGCTGTATCCTTCAAGTATCCCTTCCCCATTCCCAACCACACTTTCATCTGTAAAATGACCATTTGTGCATCTCTATCTGCTTTTGGCTTTAGCAATTTCTGCTTCAGGTAAGGACACCTGGGTGTTCTTCTCTCTCTTCTGTGGGAGCCTGTCTCTCTGGATGTCAAAGTAGAGGTTTCCCCTCTAACCTCCATTCTCTGCTGATTCTATGAAAAGTCCTTGTTTTTCAGTTTGTCCGGGTGTATCTTGCTATGGGCTCTAGAATGATGACTTCCAAGCTGTTTACATATGGATTTTGAAATTGGAAGTCTTCTCTCATTGTGGTTTCAAATTACATCTTGCAAAAAAAGGAAATCTTTTACTTTTTAAGGAATATACTGTGTTTTTAAGGAACATGCTAAGTGGCACCAGTGATTTGTAACTTCCATGAGATTTGAGGTGCAAGCATACTTTAGTTTCATATGTATCTGAGATATTTGGCATTGTACATGGAACTTAGTCATGCACTTGGTAAATCTATACTAAATGAATATAATAAACCCACAGAAAGAAAAATATCTGTTGTTAAAACGAAAATACTGTGGTGGATGATCAAATCGTCAACATTGAAAAGCTTTCAATGGGATATTGACTGAATACTCATAACAGTAATGCAAATGATTGCACCTTATGAGCATTTACTATGTGAAAGATGGGGTTAGAAGAGAACCGCATCAAAAGATGTTGTGCATGTATCACTTTGAATATAACTTCAATGTATAATCATATTACACCAATAAAGTTCTAAAAAAAGAAATCATAAAGGAGTTGTAATGCATTGAATCAATTAATGCCAACAACACCCCTACCTTCTCTTACTTCACTATTTACAAAGAATTAAAATCAGCCAAATTTTATGGAAATGCCCAGTATTTTACATCTGGATAATAGCAGGGTCAGACTTCAACCCCAATTCTTACTTTCTTATAACTTCTGCCCTTAACCATTATCCTGAACGACAGTATTTCTGCTACCAGTTGTTAGTAGCAAATGTGTGATAATAGCGATTAAAAGGATATTAATTCAATCAGCTGAAGACTTTAAGTCCAAAGGACTAGATTAAAATCAGACTGTACCATGTAACAGTACTGTGAATCTGTACAATAGCCTTCATCTTGTTGAATCTCAAGATAATTTCATCTGGAGAAATAAGGGAAATAATGTTTTATGTTCTTATTAGGGTTAAATGTGATTTCATGCATTTAATTAATACTAGTTTTCTTCCCTTTTATTCCTTACTGTGTCTTAGAGAAAATGGAAATCAGTAATGTTATCTACCCTCCCATTAAACATCTCATTTCCTTATTTTTTTCTCTTTCATTTTTTTTGTTCAGTCTTGTTGAACAAAAATGATGTGAGGCCATTGTCTTGGATTGAGCTCCTCAACCAGGCCCCAGCAGTCCAGACTAAACCAAAATGGAGTCACTCATACTAAAACCCAGAGAATCAAACTGAAACTTTAAGAAAGTAGCTAGCTCCCAAAACAAATCAGTATTTCCTGAAATAGGAGATTCCAGTTTACCTAAGTCAGCATAAACCAATCAGCTTTTTTTTATTGTGTTGTTTAATTTGTTCCCCCCTATAATACCTACTGTTCTGTTTTTGCCCACTAGGAGCTCTTGTCCTTATAAAATGGAAGCCCCTAGTAGATGAATCATAAATAAAACCAACTATATCTGTAACTAAATCTGTTGTGGCTGTGCATTTTGACAGTCTCCTGGGACTAATGGTCCATGAGATACCACATTTCGTTTTGTTAGCTGAGGTGAATGGAATGAAATTTATTAATGTTAAACCTGTATTGATCCAATGATTTCACTGGATGATCTGTAAGTAACTTATTGGCCCTTGAGGCCCATATTTATAAGCCTTATGAGCCACAGAATTTGTTCATCATAAAATACAAAGTTGAAGTTGATAAAACAAAGTGCTCCTCTTCAACTGCAGGCTTGGAGTGGTCAATTGGGTAGTTTAGTACAATGTTTAAGAGTATGAGTTCTCAAATAAGACAAATACACATTTACAAGTCAACATTACCATTTTATTTTCTGGAAAATTGGGATTAAGAGCAGTCATTTCTACATTTCTATAAAATATTTTATACATGTGTATATTTATTCAACAAATATTAAGTCGCTATTTAGGAAATTAAAATAAAGCAATGAACCAGGTAGACAAAGTCCATGTGATCAGTAAAGGAAGAAAATGAGGCTCATATGCCCAACTGTTAAGTTGATAGATGTGTTAGTGGGATTTTACAGAAATTATTTTATGAGTATAGTATCAAGTAAAAGTTTTAAGGAACTCAAATAGGTAAGATAATTAATGCCAGTCTCTGTGATTAACAACTTCAAAGAATCTTAACCCCCAAAACGTTTATTTCTTGCTTACAGTACCTGTCTGGTTAACATAGGAGCTTTGGGGAAGAGACTTGAATTCACAACATCATTCATGAATCAAGGCTGACAGAGAAATTTTAGTCTTCAGTCCTTGTCAGGGCACATCACCAGAGATTGACCTGACCATTCAAGTCAAAGAGCCATTAGGGAACAAGATAGAGCCAATGATCATGTAGCACATTTTATGGGCAGGCCTGAGTTGCACCAGTGTTCAATCACATGCCCCTAGTTAACCACTGGTAAAGGTGGGAAATGTAGTTTCGCTGTGTGCCTAAATGGAAAGTGAACCAGGCTTGGTAGACTCATAGATAATCTTTATCTCAGGAACCATTGATATAACATTTGTAAAATACCTGCCTGCACATAATAAGCCCTCAATAAATGGTAGCTATTGCTACCACAGGGATTTTAATTTGCTAGAATATAAAACACTTTTACTGAATTTAGGTAATTACAGAATAGAATATTTTGTTCTGTGTCAACTATGTGATTATAAGAATAGTAATATCATATTACATTTACATTGCATTTTATTGTTTATGAAGCTCTTACACAGATATGACCTCATTTTGTTTTCATTTTTTTCTTTCAGTACTCTGTGGAATAAGAATATAATATTCCTATTTTACATATGATCAAACATGCTCAGAGAGTGGTACATTGGCCAAGGCATTAGAGCTAATAGATGACCGAGACAGGATGTAAATCCAGATCATTTTACTCTGCTCAAATCACTAAAATATACAACTGCTCTCTGTTTTTAAAGATTTGGCCATGACTCTAGCAAATGCTGGGTTATTTATGAATCCTAAGCTTGTTCTTTCTTATGATCATGGAATATCCTTCAAATAGATATTTCTTATTTCAGGAGGATGCACTATTCTAAAAATATTAACTACTTATTTACTTTTAAAATCTTGAGTACCATATTTAGGAGTTTGAAAAATAGGATTATGTACAGAAAAGAGAAGGTGAGAAAGCAAGAAGATTTAGAAGCAATTTTAAATAATTATTGGTGAAACTATAGATATTTATGTAGTAGAATAAAAGATTAAGGAAAGACATGGATATTGCATTTAGAAATTTGAAGACTCCAAAAATCCCCATAGTTACAGTCATTTTATTTTAAATTCTATATCTATGGATTATTTAATGATGCTTTTTCATCTTTAAATCCTGACTGCTTAGTAGCATGCCTGGCACAGAGTAGGGAGTCAGGAAATTTTGGAGATAGAATTAAAATATTTTTGATGTGCAGAATAAAACCAATTGTTAGACATGACAAGGATGCCAAATGCCTACTATGTAAAGAAGAGCTGTTGAATAAAAGTACTGTATAATACTAGAAGAGAGTAGCAAATGATGTAGTGAGCTCTCCTTCTATGAAAGTAAGTAAATGCACGTCCATAATTCCTGCATAAAGTAGGGCTTGCTCGGCAATCTCTAAGATACTTCAACTCTAAGATTCTTTCAAAATTTCGAAATCAACAATGTTGTTTCATGAAAGATGCATAGATGTGCACATGGAATATAATCCTTTCTACATGTACCCGCACTTGAGGGGCTCATTAATATATCCAACAGACTTTTATTTGGAAAAGCAGAAACAACACATAAGATCTTCCTAGATTGTTTCATTATTAGATTCTTATGTTCTGTCTTTCTGCTCTATTTTCTGCTTCTCAACAGACAGTCTCATTTCCCCCAGGAAACCATCTAATTATTTCTTGGGTGTCTCTAGTGTTTCTCTACATATTTTCTTGGCCTTAAGAACATCTTCCGTTAGTTATTTTCACATTGTTATGATTCTCTGTGTGACAAAATATATTTCAATTCCTTTTTGAATAAATATTTTCTAAATTTCTAGTGTTCACACACTTTCATTTCCTTTTCTACTGCTTTCATACATAACCGACGATAAAGACTTGAATTATCTCAGCCATTCCCAATTAAATATGCCTTCTCTGTTGACATATTTCCATTAATAATAATATATCAAGTTCCCATAGTGGTTTATGGAATGTTTTCCAAATAGCCTTCATATATATTATCTTATTTCCCCTCAATAATTCTGTGAGCCATAAAAGATAATTATTATTCCTATTTGACATATAAGAAATCTGAAGCAGGGTGATGTTAAGATAGATGATAGATAGATAGATGGATAGATAGATAGATGGATGATAGAGAATTAGTACATATATAAGAGAGATTAAGTTATGGGTCACTTAAAGTTGAAGGGAAAATGCCAGAATGGTCCATTTAAAGAAGCATCAGAAAAAGCAGGGAACCCAGGCTGCTCGGTGGGATTTACATCTTTGGGCCACGTCTTTATCTGTGACCACTGGCTTGAGTAATTTGTATGTGGTATTCTACTTTTAATGCCTAGGCAGCAGCCTTTGTCATGTAATTTTAATCACACATTTATCTCTTTTCTACCTGGTGACATGACTCGCCTCTTCTCTCTCATAAAGATTCTTCATTCTTTTTTTCCTTCTCCTGTTCCCCTTTGAATTGAGAAATATTGTGTATTGACAGTACTCTGGATGATGAATGGAAGCTCAGATACAAACTTAACACACTGCATTAAAATCTGGGCATTTCTGTTGCAAAGTATGGCTTCAGTGAAAATAGTTCTATCCACAGTGAAGGGTGGATAACATTTTTATTCTAGGCATCAGAACCACTGCCTCAAATCTAGAGCAGGGGTTAAAGGGGGGCAGACCCTGGAGTAAGGAGGCTGTGATCAAGGTGGTATTGATAAAGATGATCCTTGCAATCAGCTTCTCCTTGCAATCAGCTTCTCAATCGTGAAACTTCTCTAGCTTAAAACACTTATCTCCCTTTAGTGTACAGACATAACACATGCCATGTATCCCTGGAAGGAAGAGCATGCTAACTCTTCCACTGAAGAACAGGACCTGACTCAAGAAACATGGACCCTTTAAGACCCAGGGGATGGTGCCTGGATTAGGTTGACAGGAATTCTGCAATGCTGTTGACACAGCAATGGTCTCAGTGAGACCTGTTGTGGCTGTCCATGGTGCTGACTGAACATCAACCCTGGCATTCAACTTTCTCCTAATTCTTTTTTGACACTTGCTAAATAAGGGCTACCCAAATATCCAAATAAATTAAACTCTTTGTTATGTTAGCATCTGTGACCAACGCTTTAATTTAGTTTTTGTTTCAAACTACCTCTGTCCAGACATGATTATTGTCTAAAACTTGAGCTACTTTCTATTCCACTTCATCCTCCAATAAGCGTGTCTCTTGATTGAGCCATTTTCTCATTTGGAAAACAATCACTTGGTACCTACGATGTGCCAAATACAGTGCTGGGGAATTCAAGGTCTCATCTCTACCCATTGTCTTATGTAAAATAGAGCAGAGCACATCCAACATGAGCTTTTGTGCTGCTGCTTCAGATTCCCCAAGGAGATTAGCATTTGGAAATTCAAAACTAAAATGATTCATAGAATCTCTAGGCTGAAATTAGTTTTCACTTTATTATCCTTTTATGTGTACTTCCATATAGATTCTCTCTTCAAGTTGTCATGTGGCAGGACAATGAAGAAGTTGGAAACACAGTCTTCAGATAAATATCAACCTAAGTATTAATTCTGGGTTAGCCCCTCATTATTCCTGTAGCCATTGATAATTTTACCTCCTGATGCCTCAATTTTCTCCTCTACAAAACAGTTGCTTTATAATGTTTTCTGGCAGTTAAATGTGATAATGAATGTGATAAATAGTGCAGAGTCAGACATATAGTAAGTGACCAATAAATGGTAAGATACTATTATGTCTAGTTCCTTTCTTTTTCTTTTTGATTCATATAGTCACAGCTACTCTAATATTCATAGTACACAGTCATTGTGTAATTTATTATTTCCCTAAAAAGTATAACTTAGGTTCATAATTTTATTTCCCTCTCCTGACAGGAACCTAGAAATTTCCTTTTCAAGTATTTTATTCCAACATGCTTTCATATATTTGCTTACATATAGGAAAATCTAAAAATATATATGTTATATGTTTCTATGATATTTAAATTATAAAAATTATGTTATATTTTAAATATTGTTTTGATCATTCTCTTATCATATTTTTAGAAGCAAACATCACCACATAGAGATATAGTCCACTTTTTCTGATCACTACATAATATAAATTTTAGGCATGCATTTAATTTTATTAACACACTTTCTTGTTAATAGGCCCTAGATTGCAACTAGCTCTTTACTATCACATATAAAACTGGGAGAGTGGATAATAGAATGTATGGCTCTTTGTGCACCTGTGTAAAAGTCACTCTGTGGTCTCTACATAGAAGCACAACTGGTATATTTTAAAGTTTGAAAAACTAATGGGATAAAGAGGCATGTGAGTTTTCCAGTGTGATTTGTTAGCTTATATCACAACAGCAGTATATGAGGGTCACCATGTTGTCCTATCATTATAAACATGCAAGATTGTTTTTTTTCTTATTGTCATCTTTCTGTTTGTGCAAAATCATGTCTTATTACAGTTGCAATTCTCATTAGTCAGATAAGTATTGATATTGAACATCTCTTACAGTTAAAAAGCCTTTTGAAGATTTTACCCATGTGCTAATCAAATAATTGGTCCATTTATTTTTCTTCAGGTTTCATAGTTTCTTCTGCTGTTTTGCAGAATTATCATTAATTATTCATCAGTTATTAAACTGACAATTATCTTCTCTGAGTCTGACACCTGTCTGTTAATTTCGTCTATGTGGTCTCGTGTTAAGCAGTTATATTTAATTTTGATGTATGCAAGTTCATCAATGTTCTCCTTTCTGGCTTATGATTTGGAGGTCTTGATTTTAGAAAGTCCTCCTTTTCTTCAGGTCATAAAGATATAACTTTTAAAAGCTTTTTCACTTTATCTTCACAATTTAGGAACTGCTTTCCCCTTCAGTTCATCCTCCTATGGGATGGGATGTGGAAGTAATGCTACCTTTTTACAGCATTAAGGTCACTAGCTGCTATGCTCCTGGGAAAGATTTATGCTGTGTTGAGGAAAGAGATTCATGGAAGTCAGTTTGGTGGAGAAGCTATCCATTAGATATAGGTAAAAATTTCTCCTGTAACTTGATTTAAATATAACTACAATTCAATTCTGATATCCAAATGACTTTGACAATCTCAAGATTATCTTTATAATTTTTAGTGCTTTCATGTCTCATGAATTTGTTGATAAATAGCTTTGAATTGAAAGTCAGAAATTGCTCTCTTTTTGTCAGCTTGACCACTGCGTCTTTAAAAAAATGATAATACACACCCCTATATTTGATGTACAATAATAGAGTGAATGAGAATACAGGTGTTAGGAATTAGAAAAAATTAAAACTCGGATTTTAATTCTAGTTCAATTCCTCATTATTTCTGTATTCTTTGGCAAGTATGCCTGTTAAACCTCAATTTCCTTATCTGTAAAATATCTATTAAATACTTAAAATGCTTTGTGACAGTTATATAAGGTGATTAGTTTATTTATTTATGGTATTACAAAGTTATATTTTTTAATCAGATATCATATCAGATTTTTCTTCATTATTTTCCCAGCAGGTATCAAAATGCCAGGGTCATAGTAGGTTTCCAATATTTTTTGTTGAATCATAAGCAGTAAACTCAGATTCTAGACGATATTCTATTTTTCAAAGGCTTAACCTCACTAAGCCTGTTTTATTTTTTGCAAAATAAGCAAATAAACAACCCAATTTCATGGAGTTTTTGTGAGGTAATTCATATAAGACACATAGTACGGTGCCTGTTACATAAGCATTTATAATACCAGCATTATTAAGACTATTAGTCCCAGTACATGGGAGGCTGAGATAGGAGGATCACAGGTTCGATGTCAGTCTCAGCAACTTAGGGAGATCCTCAGTAACTTTGTGAGACCCTGTTTCAAAATAAGAAAAGATAAAATAAAATAGGGCTGGAAGTGTAGTCAGAGGTAGAATCCACAGGGTTCAATGTCCAGTACCACAAAAACAAAACAAAAAAACTATATGTATACTTCATTTTGACTTACCTGAGATAATTAAGTAAAATATTTCACTTTATTAACATTCACAAATCACAAGGTAAGTTCAAAATATAATATAATAAATTACTTTCTGGAATTTGCAAATCTACAAAATAACTTATTTCAACAAATATCCCTGTACCATGATCACCACTCTGAATATGCCACTGGGTATACTGGTATTCTCCCTGAACCTTTATAATGGAGTCGGGAAAATTAGATCCTCTTCATCTTTTCCTGGCTCCGACCATCTCTGAATCTCTAATATGTAACCATGGGAGATCCGGTTGTCTGGGAGGATGAGAGGCTTTAGAATTAAGTGGTAATGGTGTTGGATGATTTTTAACTCTATTTTGACCATCTTACGTGCAGATTTGAATACCTCTCCGTGTTGCCTGTTTCTCCTCCTTCCCACCAACTCTAACCAAGGTCATCTTGCTCTCTTCGGAGGTTCCAATCCTCCTGCCCCTGGTGTAATGACTGTTGCAAGCAGAGAGCGAGCTGTGCATGTGAAGTGTCTGTCAGCCACTAAAAGCCTGTGAATTAGTGTTTCCTGCCCGTATCTGTCAGCCAGCATACTTTTATCATGAAATAACTTATCTTTATGAAAGCGCTGACCTGTCACTAATCTGCTTTGCCGCACCGGGCCCAGCATTCCGTCCTCACGACCCACAGAGACAAGATGCCCTTTCTTTTCCAGGCTAGGGTTTCTCGGATTTCCATGTCTCATTCAGTTTTCTTGCAAGTCAGGGGAGGTTTTGAAAGGTCAGGTTATTCTTGATTTCAAAATGAGTCTGAATTTTGGATCAAAGACCATCCCTCAATGCGCTTGCACTTAGAAACTTAGCATCTCTCCACTTCTCTCGCACTTAATTTTCCCATATCCTCTATCAGATTCCCTGTGGCACCCTAAAATTCTGTTAACTCTCACTGGAAGTACTAAGGGACACAACTGTGCCTTTAGTACTATGTGTCATTACATCCCCTTGACTGAAGAGGTTCTGCAAGTCTTTTGCACTCCAAACTATGACTTCGATTAATGGCAAGATGAGATTTATTTCTTGTAAAGACATTTCAGAAATCACTGACCATGGGTACTACTGCTTGCAAAAGGAACTATTTTGAGAGAACTCTGATTGTTGAAAGGAAGATTAGTTATGATACATTGTCCCTAGTTTTGTAAAATCATGTAGAACTTCATATAAGAATTTGTTGTTTTTCAACCATTGCCCTACCATTTTCTCAGTCCAATATCACAATATCTTTTGTGTTTCTCAAGGAATGCTTGAAAAGTTTTGCCTCCCCCATTTGGAGATTTATGGACTGAGGCTCAGAGAAGTGGAGTGACTTGCTCCATATCTACTTTATAAGTGATAGAAAGACAGGATCCTAGCCTTTAGCTACACAGGCTGGTTCTCTTTATTTCTATAAAATGGTAAAATTGACTGCATTTGCCAGACTTTGTTTTATTTTATGTCTCTTTAGTAGACTACATCTTAGGTGATTGCTTCAATACTAGAAAAGTAGGATTTGGTCATGCTGGCAACAAGTATTCTAAGTTCTTTTTCTTTCCTCCCTCCCTCCTTCCCTCCCTCCTTCCCTCCCTCCTTTCCTTCCTTCCTTCCTTCCTTCCTTCCTTCCTTCCTTCCTTCTTTCTTTCTTTCTTTCTTTCTTTCTTTCTTTCCTTCCTTCCTTTCGGACCCAGGGACATTTGGTCATGCTGGCAACAAGTATTTTAAGCCCTTTTTCTTTCTTTCTTTGGGACCCAGGAACATTCTACCTCTGAGCTACACCCCGACTCTTGCTAAGTTGCTGAGGATGTCCTCAAACCTGTGATCCTCTTGTCTCAGCCTCCCAAGTACTGAGATTATAGGCATGTGCCACCACACCTGTCCCTAAGCTCTTTCTCTAGCATGGGGGACTATTGTGCTGCTGGAGGGAGGGTTCAACATTTATGAATTTAACATGTCCTTAGGAAGATCTCAGAGTATTTTCAAACCCAAGTGTAGGCATGTTTCTAGGTTGAAAATACAATAAGGTTAGGCCTGATAAACCATTGTTCAACAAAGTGCTGAAGTCAACCCATAGAATTAGAGACCTCAAAAAGCAGAGTGAGTAAAGACACTCACAAAGGCCTGCAGGGCATACTGATAGGGAAGCAGGGGAGTGATTTAAAGGCCCCTGGTACCACATATTTAAGTCATGTGAAGTGTCACCAAAGGCAAGCCACTCTTTTCTCTTAGGTCAAGTGGCGATAATATAAATCATCATCATTTCACCAGATGCAGCAAAGAAAGTCAATGAGGCTCGAAGGGAACCTACCCTGACATAGCCAAAGCCAAAAGTGGATTAGAGTCTTCTGATCTGCTTTTATGATTGATATTAAATAAATGCTGTTGGGGATGCTACCTTAGAACAGCTGCCAATCTTTGCCCTGCATCACAGCTACCACAGTTGGCCGCATTAACTTGCAAAACTTTAATGCTAATTCTCAATCTAATTTCCCAAGACCACATTGGAATGCCTGTTGAAAATGTAGATATTAGGTTTCATATCTAGAGATATTTACTCATTTTTACTCTGTATTTTTTAACAAGTTGGTCTAGATGCTTTTGAAGCAGGTAATTCACATACCACAAATAGTGAAGCAATGCTTTATTTTATTGGACTCTAATGGGGGGTGACATATTGAGTTAGGGGCCTGGGAAAAGCTCATTAAACATATGAATTAATACAGAGAGAAAGCAAGGGTATTTCTCTAGGGCAAATGGTTCTTCATGTTGGCTGTATGTTATGAATCACCATATAACTTTTCAAATATGCTCATGTCCAGACCAAAATCAGATTATTGGAGTCATGGATGGATTTCATTGATGTGTTGGTGTTTTCTAAAGATTTTCCCCAAATAATTTCATAACGAAGGGGAGACTCATTAGAAGCTAAGTGATGGCTCTATCCATGTAGATATATGCCAAAGGTTCAAGAGCAGGGATCTGCTCCCTGGTACCAAATGCATTGTCTTTTGCAGGGGCCAGATGAGCATATCTCAGCTACAGCTTAGGTCTACCACAGGAACTGACTTGGAGCTCTGGAGACAGTTTCTGACACAGTCCCCCTCTGGCCTTGCTTGGCATGCTTCATTAGCCATAATTAATGCAGTTGTTCCTCTAGCTCAGAGGACTCCAGCAATCAGATCCCCACTACCTCACCAGGGAGTCCACCCTTTCCTGGACCCTCTCTCTGCATGTAAAAGATGATTCCCTCCAGATTACCACTGGGAGCCTGTGTCTTTTCACTTCTTGCATAAATAGAGTGTCAGCGGTGTCTCTATATCTTGCCTTCTCTTCTGGGCTTCCAAGAGCAGAGCGATCAGGGCAAAAGGTTCATGTGCAAGTGGACTGTTTTTTTTTCACCTTTTCTGTAAATGAATTTGTATTTTCTAATTATAAAAACAATACATGCTAATTATTTTTGAGTGGTGAACAATTCTGACACGAAAATAGAATAATAAGAGAAAATTTTATACCCAAATCCCAAGCTTCTATCATTATGTAAATGACCCTCTAGATATCTTTCCTTCTATGTATACATAAAATGGAAACACACACAAAATATATATGACAAAAATAAGATCACGTAGGAGCAATGCTTAGCATTTGTCATTGCTTCATAAATATTGGTTGCCTTCATAAATATATATATGTTGCTTACCTGTAACCAACTTCTTTTTCCAATTATCAATACAAAACATTATTTGTTTTGGTGGTTCTGGGGATTGAACACAGGAGCATTCTACTTCTGAACTACACCCCCAGCACATTTTATTTTTTATTTGGAATCAGGGTCTCACTAAGTTGCTGAGAGCCTTACTAAGTTGCTGAGGCTGGCTTTGAACCTGTAATCCTCCTGTTTCAACCTCTCAAGTACTGGCATTACAGTCATGCATCACCACACCCAGCTTCTCAAAAATTCTTAAATATATTTCTTGTCATTACACATAGATTTACCCCCTTAAAATATCTTATAAATCTATTGTATTGGTTTTTCAGAGTTTATTCAACATGTTTTTTTTTAAAAACTGAATGACTTTTAGGTTGCTTCCAGTTTGTCAATTTTATAATAGTTATGTTTCTATTATAATTTCCCTTTTATCTACCTATATCTATTTTTATTGGTACATTGCAATCATGGATCATGATGAAGTTCAGAGTGATAAAGACATACATGCACATAGCACTCGGTAAGCCTACCCCCAGCTCCCACCCCACTCCCTCCCCCTCCCTGTTTATGACATTGAGATTTGCATTGATAATTTTGTGTATGCACATCATGTCCATTGAAGTGTTTCCTTCATGGAGCTACCCTGTATCTTTTATATTCTAATAGAATATGTTTCTTATAACTAATTTCTTTTTTAAATATACTTTTATTGGTGCATCAGCATTATATATCATAATGAGGTTCAGAGTCATAGAAACATATATGCACACAGCATTTGGTGTATATCCCTCATGATTCCACCCGACTCCCATCCCTCCCCGTACACATTATTGAGATAGAAATTAACAACTTCATATATAAACATAGCATTTGAACTGTTTCCTTCATCAAGTCTACTATTTCTGCTTCCCACCTCCATCCCCAAAGCCCCTTCCACTATTTTACTGGTGTCTCTACTTCATTTATCTGAAAGTCCCTTTTGTTTCCTATTTTCTCTCTAGCTTCCACATATGAGTGAAAACATATGACCCTTCACTTTCTGTGACTGGCTAATCTCACTTAGCATAATATTTTCTAGTTCCATTCATGTTCCTGCAAATGGCATAATTTTGTTCTTCTTTATGGTTGAGTAAATCCCATTGTGTGTTTATACACCACACTTTTGTAATCCATTGGTGGATACCTACTCTGGCTGGTTCCATCATTTGTCTGTTGTGAATTGTGATGCAGAGAAAGATGTCAGATTGGAGGAAACTACAGCAACCTCTCAGCTTCCTGAGAATAAACTAAAACAACAGTCAGTCTGTACCACCAAAGCACCAAAGTGATGTAGGAGGAGCTTGGGAAGAAGTAGTGGGAAGCTCAGCAAAGAACAATCTTTATTTCTATAGAGGAGTCATTGGGTTAAAGAGTGTGTACAGTTGAAGTTTGGTCTGTGTTTTCAAATCACCCTTCAGAAACAATGCAGGATTTTCTGCTCACACCAACATGCACTGAGATTTTCAACACTTTCTGTTCCATCCTGTATCATAGCAAAGAGACCCAATGGTTAAGGAGATAAGTGGATGGGAAAAGCAATGTCTTGATTTTCTGTTTGTCCCTTGAAAATAAGATTCTAGATTATTCCACAGAGAGTTACTACATGTCACATATTCAGCTAGCATCCGCCTAGAATCCAGAGAGCAAGAAAACTAAAACCCAAGGCATTATTGGGGCACCACGTTTAAACAAAATATTTTCACTGCTTTGAACCATTTTTAATTGACTATATATGTGAAGGAAAGAGTGAGATGTCAGGGAGAAGTGAGTGTTGCTTTTCTTATGGAAGACAAATGTAATTATTGTGTGCATTTGATGATGGCTGGAATACGAATAGAAAGGAGAAAGAATCCATCTGATAGCTATTTGACCTTCACAGTACATTTACGTTTGAAAACAATTCAAGGATGAAAGTGGCAGTGGTTTTCGGTAGGGCCTTCATGTGAAAGTCACCCAGGGTAAAGTTCTCTGGTCTTTTAGTTTTAGATATTGTGGAATAAAGGTAGAGAATTAATTTCTGCAGTACAATGAAATGAGCTCATATTCCTGTTTCTGAGCCAATCTTCTGTAAGATTTTGAGTGATTTACTTGAATTCCCCAGGTCTTGGTTTCTCATCAAGAAAATCAGGTAATCTTTTATAAGTATGCACCAATCTTACTTCTGGGTATATTTCCAAAGGAAACAAAATCAGTATTTTGAAGTGATATAGTCACTCCCATATTCACTAGGACATTTTTCATAAATATTCAAGACACAGAAATGACCTAAGTGGCATTTGACAGATGAATGGATAAAGAAATTGTGGCAATTACACTTGATGAAATATTATTCAACCATAAAAAGAAGAAAATCTTGCCATTTTTGGCAACATGAATGAATCTGAAAGATATAAGCTAAATGAAATAAACCAGGCACAAAAAAACCCAAATACTGTATGATCTCACTTATTTGTAAAAAAGTCAGTTATTGAAGCCAATAGTAGAATATATGTTGTCAGAACCTGAGAGGAAGAAGAATCAGGGAGCTGTTGGTCAAAGGCTACAAGGTTTTAGTTATAAGAAAAACATGGGGGATCTATGTAGAGTATAAGTGGTGATTAATTTGTGCCAATTAATTTGATAATGGTAATCATCACACAATGTATCGCTTTTTGTACATCTTAAACATATTCAAACATTATTTGAAAAAATAAATACTTGAAAAATAAAAAAGAAATCAATGGATTTTGTATATTAAAGATGATAACACCTATCTTCCAAAAAATGGAAAAAGGATAGTTTTAATGCAAACACCAAAATTTTGTTTCAGAAAATTCAGTTAGTCAAGATACATAAAACCTTAGAAGAATGTTGGGCAAATATTGAAGCTATCAATAAATATCAGGCATTATACTCCATCTGTTGCGTCATGTTGAAACAAAGTCATTACACTTGGAGTTAGAAGGGTTGAATTAAGAGTCAGAGTTTTACCACCAGATGTATAGCAAGTAATTCTGTTGAGGTCGAGCAGAATCAAAGAGAACTCTGAGTCCTTATTTTTCCTCCTCTGTAAATTGTCACAAATAGATTCTGTCCAACTTAAGGTTTATTGGTGAGGTTCTAATCTGAAATACATAATATATGCAAAATTCTATTAGATCTGTGAATCTCCATGGAAATATGAAGCACTTGTCATTATATTTCTATTATTATCATCTTTGATCTTTTAGAGCTACGTAATTCCAGGTTCTAAGATGTCACAAGAAGATTTGAGGTGTAAGATAAATCTGTGTCCTTCAGTTTTGGGGTGCACATTTACACCAAAGAGAGAGAGGGAGTTAGTAGGGTGTTGTGGCTAGAGGTGGGGCTGAGATTGGAATCCTGTTACTTTCTAGCTACATAAATATGGGCAATCATCTAAACTTTCTCTTTTCATTTTTACTCTGGAAAAAGTAATCATGTCAAATGTATTCATGCTACTGTATAGTTACCATGATCACTAACACACAACAAGTACTTTTTGAATATAAACTATGTGCCAGAAACTAAGTTAAGCACTGGATGCATTCTCTCATTTATAACTTGTAACACTCAATGAAGGAGGTTACATTTCTATTTGCCCCATTTCTTCAGATGAGTTTAGTAAGGTTTATAGAAGAAAAATGACATGGATCAGTTCATAAAGCTGGTAAGTGGACAGAAATAAGGCTAATCTCAGGTCAGTCTGACATACAAGTCAGGGATCTTGGGCACTGTGCTTCCACATACATGTACACACGCACACGCACACACACGCATGTGCACATACACAGATTATACTATCTGTAGCAGGGGGAGGAACACAGGTATGAAATGGGCTTTCCTTTACAAGTAAATAGTTGAAGGAGGATTTTCATATATAAACATTATTTAGACTACAATGTGTTGTAGATATACATAGACATACATATTTGACAAGCCTACACATAGGGAATTTCAGGCAATGGGCAGAAATGTCCAGTAAATATAAGATTGGGGCACAAAATTTAACACCTAGAAAGGGGTTATTCACAGTAAAAGTGTCAGACTGTGCAAGAAACAGGACAGGTTTTGTAAAATTTACAGAAGAAGAAGAAGGAGAAGGAGAAGGAGAAGGAGAAGGAGAAGGAGAAGGAGGAGAAGGAGAAGATTTAAAGTGAAAAGTCTCTAGCTCAGGACCTTCATTAAAATAGACTCTCCATAAATACTGATTAAATGAGTTGATCTTACAACTTAGGGTGCATTTAAGACTATCAAACATAAGGCAGAGGAATTACCAAAGCTTTCTTTCAAAAAGATTTCTGATTTCCAATGATTTCCACAGTTCTTATTCCATTAGCTCTTCTTCCTGATAATTTTGTATTTCCACAGAATAAAACTTGGTTCTTAAGTGTTTGGAGAGACAAATGGAGGAAAGAAATACACTGTGGAATTTCCTTGGCCATTAGAGAGAAAGTAAATTTGAATAAGAAAAAAAAAAGCAATCCCAGAAACATTAAAAGTATTTAAGTGGTTTTCAGCTGAGGAAAACAAATAATTTTACTAAAATATCTACAGGCTTGAGTACATATAGTTAGCCATCAAAGTTCTGGAAACAACACCTTTCTCAAACCCTATTCTTAAAATATCTTGTAGAGCATTTAAAGACTTGTATAACAGCTTTTAGGACTGTACAATGTTAGAGCTGGAGATGGGATTTAGAGATAGGCTAACTTGCCCACCCAGCTGGAGATGGGATTTAGAGATAGGCTAACTTGCCCACCCATGTGCAAGAGAAAAAAGAAAAGAACCTTCCAAGAGCCTTTGCCACTAAACACTACAGAGATATGAGTTGTTCAATATCTATCACTGCTTCAATATATTTGAAAATAAAGGAGGCACATTTGGCAGGTATTGACCCAAGAAAATAAGTAGAAGTTGGTTTTATTTTTTCCTTCACTGCCCATTCAAACACAATGCATGAACAGATTTTCCTCCACTTCTTGTATGGAATTTAAGGCAGAGACCATATTTTTACTTCATATTTTAGAATGTAAAGAAGTTCTTTTGTCATTTTATGTTTCAGAAATAGTCTAATTTCTGTGATTAAAATCTCCAGCCCAGGGCAATAATCCCAAAGTAGATTTAGAGCAAAATCTCCTACTGCATAGATACCTATATTGGGTGAGGGTAGTGGTCAACTGATTCTCTCTCTCCCTAGTCCATCTCCTCTCCCCCTCGAGGTCTCTGGATTGGACTCCTTTAAGGTAGAGCTCAGGAGAGAGGAGAAGACTGAAAGTCTTTGGTAGCCAGTCATTCTTTGTGGAGGTGGAGGTACCTCCAATAGGGAATGTGACCTTGGACAGGGTAGCTTTTCAGTTGAGATACTACCTGGAGTGATTTGATAGCAGAGGACTATCTCACAGCGGTGCTCTGGCAGCTGGGCTTGGGGCAGTGCCTATCATGTCATCTACTCCAGTGAGAACATCTGTATCCATCTCTTGGGATCAAAATACCACCCTCCATGAAAAGAAATCATGGATCCTTGAAAAATTAGCCAATTACAAAGCTGAGGTAATAGAAGTATGGGATGAACCCAGAACAAAGTGTATCAATAGGGCTCACAGAGGAGGAGGTTATGGAAAAAAGGAGAAGCTAGCTTCAAAAAGATCCTACCAAGCCTGGTGTGGTGGCGAATGCCTGTAATTCCAGTACTTGTGAGGCTGAGACAGGAGAATTGCAGGTTCAAAGCCAGTCTTGGCAAGTTTGAGAGGCTTTCAGAAACTTGGTGAGACCCTGTTTCAAATAAAAAATAAAATGGGGTTGGGTGTAGCTGGGAGGTAGAGTGTCCCTGGGTTCCATCCCCCGTACCAAAAAAAAAAAAGTCCTACTGGCCAAATCTAAGACCATAAATAAATAGTAATGATAGATAATAACATGGAATGGAATAAAAATCAAGAGTTCATACTAATATAACTAACATAAATAAATAAGTGGGAGAAGAGAGTCATATTACAGTAAAATGCCAAATAATAAATTTCAGACAAATCATTGTGTTTTTTTTTTTTTTGCGGTACCGGGGATTGAACCCAGGGGCGTTTTACCTCTGAGCTACACCCCAGCCCTATTTTTTATGCTTTATTTTGAAACCGAATCATTGCGTTTTTTAAACATGATTTTAAATCAACAGAATAAAAACTAAATCACACCTCCCAAAATAATCAGTAAACATTAAAATGAGTAGATGAAAATCTGAAGGTGAATGGGATGTTTATATATATCTTAAAATATTTCCCCACAATATCCTATTAATTTCAGAAGGAAAAAGAGAAACTCTGCAAAACAGAAACCTGAAAGATACCACATTAGTCCAAAGATCACGATTGACATCATCGGTCATAGCTCACATAGAAATGTCTATCATCCAATAGGATGCGATAAAAAGAACACAAAGTAATTTATAGCATATGCCTGCCCCTAGAAAGGGACAACTTGAATCTAATTATGAGGAAGGATGAGACAAATCCTAACTGAGGGATATTCTATAAATCAATTTGCTTTAATCTTCAAAAGCATCATGTCATGAAAGTCAAGGAAACACTGATGAACTTTCCAAATTAAAGGAGACTAAAGGGGCGTGGAGACAAAACTTAACACATGATCATAGATTGAACAATTTTGCTACAAAAATATCATTGGGACAACTGGTAAAAACTGAAGGCATTTTTGTGGCTTAGATCTTAGCTAGTAGGTGGCATCAATATTAGTTTCTTGATTTTGATGATCATACTATAGTATAATATCCTTGTTTGTAGGAAATAGAGGTAATTGATGAAATAGTCAATAATTAATGGATGACTATTGATGAAATAATCAGATGTAATTGGACAACATGCCTGTAAAGTATTTTCAAGTTGCTTACTGAGGAAAAAAGGGATTTTTTTTGTATGTGTTATACTATCAACTTTAAGTTTGAAAATAATTCAAAATAAAAAGTAAAAAGATAAAAAATTCTTTAAAAGGCAGTGATTTCTGACATTTTTCTAAAGAGGCCATTATAAATATTAGCACATGCTAGATTTAAAAAATAGGAAAACTGAGTGGGAAAGAACGTCAGTTACTTTATTGAAGTCACACACCTAGGTTTGCACAAGCCTAGAATTATAACCATACTTGCTGGTGCCTGAAGACATCTTTTCTGTCACACAATACCATGTTAAGGAAGGCAAGAAGAAAAGAAGGGGAAGGAAAGGGACAGAAGGAAGGGAAAAAGGGATAATTAATGCTTTTCCCCACTATTTACTCTGATATTCAAAAACCTTATTTATTTTGTGCCAGTTTTCCAGATATATTCAGTGCAATTCTAAAGAGGAGGCACTGATGAAATACAAAAGTATTAGGAAGTGTTTGATTCATGAGCCACCCTCATCCCCCACACCATAGATGGAAGGGTAATTACAACCCATTACTGAATTACTTGCAGTTATCCTTTGATCTTGTACTTAATACAGTGAACCCTCATTTGCATAAATTTTATTAGCATATTTCACACCACATTCTGATTTTTTTTAAGGAGTGACTATTGCCTCGTTAAAGGATATCAACTTGGAATCATTTCTTTCTTCCTGTCACTCCTGGACAAAGTTGAATGTTCAGACCTGGTGGTAGATTCAGAATTAGGGAGACGCTGTAACGAACATAGGTGTGTGAGCTGCTAAACTATTAGCTTCCCAGGGTAGAAAATAACTTTCATTTATTTCTGTGATCACAGAATCCAGCAGAGTTCTTGGCAGGCATTTGATGTGTTATATTTGACATTTTCACCCAAAAAATCCTACTGACATCTCATACTTTATCCACTATTAATATCATTGCTTTTGATTTTCCAAAACCTTGTTTTTCATTTGGGTACTACCATCAGCCTATTTATTGAAATTCAAATTTTGAAAGTCATCCTCAAAAGCATCTTCTCAATTATCTACTATCTACTATCATATCCATCCACTTCTCCCATCTCCTCAGACACCAGCTCAGCCCATGCCATCATCCATAATCCCATTCTTGCCCAGTTACAATAATATCCCAACTAGTTTCCCTACGTGTGATTTGTTTCTTCAAGTTTCTTCTTTTTCATATAGAAGCCAATGCCATCCTTTTGCAATTCAGATGAGCTCCAGTTGATCTGCAGCATAAATCCCCCTCAATTACTTCTCAATATCTTTCTTATAAAATCTAAACTTTCAACCATGCTACATGATATGATCCAAGTCTATTCTTGCAAATTGTACCCCCTTCCCCTTGTCATCACTCCTGCCACACTTGTTAAAATCTCCAGGTGCTGGTGTTTAGTGCTCCTGATCTGTGCAACGTTCCTATCTACACTCCCTACATTTTAATTGACATATGCAAGACTTACTAATTCCTGATGTCTTGGGTTATTACTTATGTTCCTTAAGCTACCATATATCAGTCCCCATATTTTGTTCTTATTACAGATGGATCTTGTTTTGTAGAATTTATACCAACTCAATTAATTAATTATGCCATTTATGTCTCAAACACCTTCTAGATTAAAAACATTGGGAAACAGAAATGAGATTACTTACTACTTATTCCCAGCATCTGGAAAAGTTCTTAGACAGTATGTTTCAATTTACTCAATGAAAGTATGAATGAACTATGCACCATGCACGTAGTCATTAGAGTACTGAGTTTTTGTCCTAAATGCCTCTCTAATTTCCTGGGTGATATTGGAAAATTGTTCCCACTATCAATTAATGGGATGAGTTATATAATGTCAGGTGTATGCTAATGAATTTGAATTCCAAAAATGCAAAGGAATGTAAGAAAGAACTTTCCTCCCCAAATCTACTATCACACTTTCATCTATCCATAAACTCTTTTTGTGTGTGTGTGTGGTAGTGGGGATTGAACCCAGGGGCATTTTACCTATGAGCTACACCGCCAGTCTGATTTTATTCTTTATTTTGAAACAGGGTCTCACTAAGTTGCAGAGGGCCTCACTAAGTAGCTGAGGCTGGCCGCGAACCTGTGATCCTCCTGTCTCAGCCTCCCAAGAACTGAGATTACAAGCGTGCGACACCACGCCCAGCTCTATCCATTCACTCTTTTATCATCAGTTTTTATAGAGTGATCTGTCCACGTCGTTCTCTTAAGTCAATTCTTCCTGTCCTACACATTTAAGGACACTACTCTCATTGTCAATATTTTCCTTTCTACAGAGTCATTCCTATAAAACCAAAGATGCTATATGTGATTTTTTCTAATAAAAGCAAAGACCAAAACCAAAAACTTCTTTGTGATCCTCTTCTGCCCAACTACTGCTACATTTCTCAATTCCTCTAAAAAAATAAGCCTCCTCAAAATTTGACTATACTAGCTTTCCTCACTTCCTATCTTCACAGTTGTTCTTAAAATGCTCTACTCAAGTTTTATTCATAAAGACTCACCACAATAATTATTGTCAATTTACCAAATTGCCTACTTTACCAAATGCAATAGTCACTTCTCAGTCTTTATCTTACTCTGTTAACTGGACATAGTTGATCACTCTTTTCTTGATACCTTTTTTTTGTTCTCTTTCTGGATTCTGAAGCGTTGCTTTTTCTTGGTTTTACGCTTATCTCACCAGTCATTTCTTCTTTATTCTTCTCTGCTGGATCCTGCTTTTTGTTTTGATCAATAAGTATTAAAGTTACCCAGGGCTCAATTCTTAGATACTTTCTCTGTTCCTTTTATCTATGTAGGTGGCTGTGTTTTATGTTCTCATAATTCTGAAATACTTTTTATATGCTGTCAACTTCCACATGTTGATATGTAATCCCAGTGTAATATTTCTCATGAACTCTCTCTCTTCTCCAAGAATAACTTCTATCTATATTTGGATGTCACTTAGATACCTCAAAATTAGCATGACCTAAACCAAATTCTTGTTGATCTTTCCTAAATATTCTTCTCCACATTTGTTATTTCAGTATGCTTCTCATTCCAATCATTTTCTTGACTCACTGCTTGGTTTAGGATCTCCATTATGATCATGATTGGAGTGCCAAAAATATTGAAGTCAGCACTTTCAAGTATGCCAGTGACTCTGGTCAAATATATACATTAAATATAAATTCAGATCATGTAGAAGAGAGAGAGGAAGAGAGGCAATCTGGTTTGAATGTCCTTATTAAGGCAAGCATTATTAAGGAATGACAAGATACCTCTGCTATACAAAGGCATTAACTTTGGAGCAGAATGACATTGTCCCCTAGTAAATATAGCCCAGTGAAAGCCCTGTACTCTGATCAAACAGATCAGTACCTCTTCCTGTCCTCAGAGAGGGAGCTGATCATTAGGTGGTAGATGGAGGTACCAAACCTGTGAACAGGTGTAGTATGGTGCTCTCTGCACAGCAGTATTGTCCAGAATCAACAACCTTGGAGTATATATTTATACCTCATCTCACCTCCTCTTTATTAAGCCAAGA
Organism: Glis glis; assembly: GCA_004027185.1. Taxonomy (NCBI): domain Eukaryota; kingdom Metazoa; phylum Chordata; class Mammalia; order Rodentia; family Gliridae; genus Glis; species Glis glis. Next base: position 36,623 of record PVJS01014554.1, read on the forward strand.
TTGTAATCTAACACATCTTATACTGATAATGGGTCAAAGTTATTGACCGAATGGAAAGAAGGGAGGGGGATGTGGGATGGAAATGAGAAAGGAAAAAGAAATAGAGAAAAATCTCATAATCTATTGATATATTTGAGTGGATTCTACTTTCTTTGGTCCCATGATCTTAGGGCCTTTTAGAGTGATTTCCCTGATAGTGACTTATCTTGCTTATACAACTCCCTTCCTGATTTCAATGTTCTATGTTATCTTTTTCATCCTATGAAGTAACAAATTCAACCTGATAAGCTAGTTAATATTATTATGTTAGTGACTGAAGTTCCTGGGCCTCCAAAGTGAACAGTAGACAGGCCCTGAGCTGAGTCAGAGGACCTGAATTTATTTCATAATGCTAGAACAACATTAGCGCTCACTCCAGTAAGTCATGACATCCAGGAGCCTTAGTGTTCTCCTTCCTGAAAAGGATATAATATTCTCTGCTATTTCTGTGAATACCCAATGAAATAATAAATGATGTTCCCTCTGTAATAGACTGCCAGAATTTCTAAACCTAGGCTGTAAATCAGAATCACATAGTGAGCTTTTAAAAATACGCAATTTGGGGCCTCACCTTAGAAATTACCTACAGATTATATGGGGGGATCTGTATTTTTAAAACCCATTTTCCAGGTTAATGAGCTGTGTCTGACCTGTCGAATTTGTTGTTTTTAAGAAGGGTTTTTAAAAGTGTATTATAAAGGTTTGAGAAATGAGGGCATTTGAGGATAATAGCATAAAAGTTTGCTACTTCTCCAGCTGGTATCTCTATAAGAGATCCTGGAGTTCAGGACAGACTGCTTCATATCTCAGACATATTAGTTGTTCTCAATTTGGTTACAAGCTAGTCAGGTAGGTGAGGACTGTGCATACATGATTCTGGTCAACTTTAAGTAATAAGAATTGGAGGAGGAGGATGGGAAGATGGTAGAATTGGCAGGACCACAAATCCGACTCCATAACCATACAACAATTATACTGGCACAATTGATTTCATGGAACTATTTGGGAACTTTGAAGACTATTGAAAGCTTGCAACTTCCAGGAGAAGGCATGGATGATTAATTGTGGTTAATTTTAGTTTATTTCAGCAATTACCACAGTATTATAATTCCTGACCCCAACCCCAGGGCAGAAATCAACACAAATGTTCCTGAAAGAAACTGCACGTAGCTTGAGGGAGTCACGGTGGGAAAAAGGACCCTGTCTTTCAAATATCGGATGTCTATGCTCCAATGACTGATTACCGCTTCTGGTCACAGAGGCCCAGAGAGGTGGACAGCCACAGTTGCTATACCTCCTTTCATTCACAAATCCTTCAAAATCCAGCTGAAGTCCTCAGATTTCCAGGGAACCTAAAGGGTCAGGCTTCTTCTCTCCCTTCATTTTTCTTTTATCATTTTTGGGAGGCCAGTATAAAAGTCTAGAACATTAAAAAGCAACTACTTAGATGGGGAAAATTTGAAAGTGACTAGGCATGCCCAGGAAAGATGCCAACTCAAAGAAAGACACAAGAAAAACTTAAGTTTACTTATGAGACTGACCTTTGACAGAGACAACCTACAACAATAAAAATAAATAAATGAAAACAATAACAAAAACATCAACTGTGGGAAAGGGGAGAATCTTATTGTCAGGGTATCACAGTATTAGATTCCATTGTCCACTATTCATCAAAAAGTCCCAAGGCTTACAAAGCTTCAGGAAAGTATGACTCATTCAATGGAAAAAAAAATAAACAAGACAAAACAATAGAAATTGTTCCTGAAAATGGTCTGATGATAGATCTACTGGAAAAATGCTTTAAAACAATCCTGTTAAAGAAACTCAAGTAGCTGGGCCTAGTGGCGCACGCCTGTAATCCCAGTACTTGGGAGGCTGAGACAGGAGGATCGCAAGTTCAAGGACAGCCTCAGCAAGTAGTGAAACCCTCATCAACCTAGAGAGATCCTGTTTCAAAATAAAAATAAAATATGGCTTGGAAGTACTGGCTCAATCCCTATTACCACACCAAAAAAAAAAAAAAGCTCAAGTAACTCAAGGAAGATATGCAGAAAATCTGGAAAATTACATAAGAATAAAAGAAAAAATATCAACAAAGAGATAGAAAACCTAAGGGAAAAAAACAAAATCAAATTATAAAAATAAATAAAGAATTCCATGCATTTAAAAGAATGATTAGTTTATGATTTCGAGCATGTAATGTATAAAGGTGTAATTTTTTTTACATAAAAAACTGATAGGGTTGAGAATAGAGTTGTAAAGGAAAAGCTTTTTAATTTTACTGAAGACAGCCTGGTGTAAATTTACATTAGAATGTTACAAATTTAGAATGTTACATGTAATCACTATTGTAACTACAAAGAGAGTAGCTATAAAATACACACAAAAGGAAATAAGAAAGAAATTTAAACATTTCACTACAAAAAAATAAATTGACGAAGCATAAAAGAATACAGTAATGAAGGAAATGAGGGACACAAAACCATACAGCATATAGAAGGCAGATAGCAAAATGACAGAAATAAGCCTTTCCTTCTCAGTAATTACTTTAAATGAACGTGGATTAAACTCTCTTATCTAAAGACATAGAGTGGCAGATGGATAAAAATACATGATACAACTAACTCTATGTGGTCCAAAAGAGACTCACTTTAGATCCAAAGACACAAGTGGATTGAAGGTGTAAGTCTGGAAGACAAAATTCCATGCAAATGTTCATAAGATGACAAAAGGGTTGGCAGCACTAAAATGAGGCAAAATAGACTCTAAACCACAAAATGTTATAAAATACAGAGAAGGAACTATATATATTAATAAAAAGTTCAATACAACCTGATGATAAAATAATTATAAATATTTACACACCTAATAACAGACCATGAAAATATATGACGCAAAAACCAACAGAATTGAAGAAATGGAAGATTCTTTAATAATAATAATTGGAGACTTTAATATCTCCCTTTTAATAATGGTTGGAAAAATCAGACAGAAGTAAGGAAATAGAAAACTTAACCCTTCCAATAAACCAACTAGATCTAGCAGGCATACAAAGAACTATCTGTGCACATACACACATGCTGTGCATCCTATAGACACATTGGTCTCAAGTGCACATGAGGTGTTTTCTAGGATAGACCTAAGTTAGGGCAAATAATAAGTAATAATATATTTTAAAAGACAGATATGATACAAAGTATCTTCTATGGCCACAAGATGAAATTAGAAATCAATAACAGAAGTAAAATAGAAAATTCACAGAATTGTGAAAATCAAACAGCACACTTCTAAATTTTTTTCTTTTTTTGGCAGTACCGGGGATTGAACCCAGGGCCATTCTACCTCCGAGCTACACCCCCAGCCCTATTTTTTATACTTTATTTTGAAACCAGGTCTCACAAAGTTGCGGAGGGCCTCACTAAGTAGAGAGAGAGAGAGAGAGAGAGAGAGAGAGAGAGAGAGGGAGAGAGAGTGAGAGATAGCTGAGGCTGGCCGCGAACCCAGATCCTCTGGTCTCCGCCTCCCAAAGTACTG
>PVJS01014555.1:0-12307 GCA_004027185.1 Glis glis
TTTTCCACAAAGTATTAGCATTACCAGGAACCTTCAAGTCATCCTCCCACCACCCTGCTGTAGGAAGCTGTTATTTTATCTTTTGACAGCTTAAGAGAAGTCACAATTACTTTCTCTATTGGGACAGAATTCAGTAAAATAGCTCAGAGTCCCCCCTTTTTAAAATACTATTAATATTTAGTTTATACCAAACATACCAGAGAACCATTTACATTTTTCTTGCCATTTATTTTATTTCACTTATTTTATTCTTAGTGGCTTAATATTTTCCTTTATATTGGAAGCATGTCAGTTTTACTGGCAACCCTGGTTCAGACCTGAGTTGGGGAGTTCTGGAAAAGAATGGGAGGTCTCTAAATCTAGCTCATCCTCCCTAAATTGTCTTCCTTCTAAAGCAGAAGCTTGAGGGGATTGAGAGGGGAAAGCTGCGCCACCTGTTGGCCATTTAAATTATGGCCAAACAGATTCTATCTGCTGTGAGTTTGAATTTTGTGCTACATTCCTGTAATCAAAAATGATAACTTTCCAACCATCATGAGATGAGATTTCTTCTGGGTTTTGCAATGGATAGATTTCTAGTTAAATTTTAGGTTTATATAATGAATGTTGACTTGTTGTTTAGTTAGATTATTAATACCTGTGTAATAGTAAGACAGTGGAATTTTTTTAACCTCATTTAAAATATAGCCAAATGTTATTATTATGGTATGGATTGGTTCCAGATGGTGTTGTAAAGTTGGATTTTCAAGAAAAAATGGAAATTGGCCCTAAGAGTACTTTTTAAAGTACTCTCTTTGTAAAGTAGATTAAACTTTAAAGTACTTTTCTTTTATTGCTTTATTATCTAATTAAGGTACACAAAACCCTGAGGCCCCATCCAGATTTTCTTTACCATTTAGCAGCTTTCATTGTGAAACATCAGGGCTCCTTTAGAGCAGCTTTCTATAAACGCTTGCATGCTGCCAGGAACCCCAGCCATCCCTTGTGCTGCGGATGAATCCTGTTTTGATGAAGCAGCAGCCTCATAGTACCCGTATTCCAGAGCAGTGCATTGCAAACTCTAATGTGAAGATGCGTCTCATTTTAAAAATACTACTTCTAATTCAGTAGACCTTGGGGTTGGGGTCCAAGATTCTCCATTTCTGATAGACCCCCTTGTGATACTGATATTTTTGTTCTATGAACCACACTTTGATTAGCAAGGTTCTAGAGGAAGGACTTATTCAAGCTTTATGGGAAATCTGGCTTGCCTGCTATGGATATTTTTTCTTCATATTCCACCCACCTAACTTTGAAGAAGAAAGATGCCTATTTCTTTTCCCCACAATTCCTTTCTTCCATTCCCTGCCCTATCCCTTCCTCCCCTTCTTGAACAGAGGCTGCTTAGCTTAGCAGTGGCAGGAGTCCCTCTGAGGATTTGATTTTTAAAAACCATTGAAGAGGTGTAAAGGACCCTGCTTGCTGAAAGGAAAAGGAAGAGTGGCTGGGCCTTCCTCAGGTCATCCCTATCCTGAGCAGGCACCTGGGAACAGTTAACTGGCATAGTCTCCAGAGAATGACCCAGGTAAATATCTGCTAAAGAGGAGGAGAATTTATACAAGAAGATAAAAATCAGTATGTTGTCTTTGTTGTTGTCCTTGTAACTGTGTCACCAGACCTTTGTATACCTTGGAAAGGTAAACCATTAATAAAGAAGTCTCCAACACTCAGTATTTATACTTAGGACATGAATACTACACCTCACTTTTTGGAACCACTTTTTCCTCTAGGTAAAGTTATGAAGCTGAGCCCCAAAGCAGAAGAAGTAGCTACGTTCTTTGCAAAAATGCTCGACCATGAATATACTACTAAGGAAATATTTAGGAAAAATTTCTTTAAAGACTGGAGAAAGGTACTATAGCCCATGTATTAATATCCTAGTAGCATTCAAAAATGTTGATCAAGTACTAAGTGTGAACTATAATTTACTGATTTAAAATCTGAGTTTTATTAATTTTATTGAAAGTGGTATATTTTGTCTGTTCACTCACTATATTATGTGTGGTTTCATTCCAACAAGAATACTTATATTTCTTTCCTCTCAGCTCTCATATGACTGCAGGAGGGGGTTTATCTGATTAAGCCAAACAGAAAACCTCAACTCCTGTTTGAGTAAAGGACTGTTTGTCTCTGCAGGACTTCCCTCTATCTGCTGTTGAAGAGATTTTAATCTGACATCTCATTCTGTCTTGATTCTTTTTTTTTTTTTTTTTTTTTTTTTTTTTTTTTTTTTTTTTTTTTTTTTTTTTTTTTTTTTTTTTTTTTTTGTACCGGGGATTGAACCCAGGGGCATTCTGCCTCCGAGCTACACCCCTAGCCCTATTTTTTATTCTTTATTTTTGAAACAGGGTGTCACTAAGTTGCAGAGGGCCTAAGTAGCTGAGGCTGGCTGTGAACCCGGATCCTCCAGTCTCAGCCTCCCAAGTACTAGATTATAAGCGTGCACCACCATGCCTGGCTGCTGCCTTGATTCTTGTTGATTTGCCTTATGTGCTTTCGGCTCTTAAAACCACACCACACATGCTATATCTGCCTAGGTGGTTTTTTAAATCTCATTATTCTTAGTGTGTGACCAGACCAAAGCTGAAGAAAAATTTTTCTTGTAAACTGGCTCTGAAAATCAAATTTAATAAGTGAATAGAGTGGGGTAATGATTCTAAGGGAGAATGAGTATGGAGCTAGTTCTCTAGTTATTAAAATAATTGATAGCTATCCATGTTTTTCGAACTGGTATTTATATGCCTGAGATTTGTGGCAGTTTGCCAAGGAGCCCAAGAAACAACATAAGAGTAATCTTTCTGAATGATGTCATTTAAACATTTTATATTAAATATGTATTTTATAACAGAATAAAGCAATGTATATCTTTTTTTCAAAATGCACTAATTTAGATTGGCTGCCTCTCCAGACACCCTTGACTGAAAAAATGGCGCTTTGCTGTAATTACAAAGAGACCCGAGTGTTTTTTAGTGAATTTACATTCTTCTTTTATTTCCCCCTTTTCTTTTGAATAGGAAATGACTAATGAAGAGAAGAATACTATCACCAACCTAAGCAAATGTGACTTCAACCAGATGAGCCAGTATTTTAAAGCCCAGTCGGAAGCTCGGAAACAGATGAGCAAGGAAGAAAAATTGGTACTACGGAACTTATTAAACCCCTAGAGAATTTTGGGATGATGATTAGTTTGTCTAATTTTCATCTTGGTTCTTGTGACACAACATTGACTTAAATTATTTTCTAATTGTTCTACACTAAAAAATTTAGGATTCTAAATTGGACGTGATGGTCAAGCCTGTAATCCCAGTACTTGGGAGGCCGAGACAGGAGGATCCCAGGTTCAAGGCCAGCCTCAGAAATTTAGCAAGAGTCTCAGCAATTTAACAAGACTCTGTTTCAAAATAAATAATAAAAAGGGGATTGGAGTGTAGTTCAGAGGTAGAAACACCTGTGTTCAGTACCCCCCAAAAAATAGATTTAGAATTCTAAGCCTAAAAGTCTAAATTCTTTTACCATTTTACTTAGGGTGAAAATTGTGAATAAGCGTTTCATTCATGTCTCAGTATAAGAACTCTGATGTGGCTGGGTATGACAGTGCACGCCTGTAATCCCAGTACTTGGGAGGCTGAGACAGGAGGATTGCAGGGTAGAGGCCAGCCTCAGCAACTTAGTGAGACTCTGTTTCAAAAAAAAGGCTGAGGGTGTAGCCCAATGGTAGAATAATCGCCAGTACCACCCCACTTATACCAAAGAACTCTTGTGCTCCACTGACCTTAAAAAACAGACAATACCTTCACTAATACAGTGTTTAAGGATGGACATATTTGTCCCACAGTGGCTACTGGATGATAGGGATTTAAGACAGATGAAATATTATTCACCATGTACCTTCCTATGTGTTCATTTGTTTGTACTGGGATTGAACCTAAGGGCATTCTACCTCCAAGCTACATCCCCAGCCTTTTCTTTCTTTTTCTCTTTTTGAAAAAGGGTCTTGCTAAATTGCTGGTGCTGACCTCAAACCTGCAATCCTCCTATCTCAGCCTCCCAAGTACTGGGGTCACAGACATACACCACCACACCTGGCTTTCCTGGTTCTTTGTTCTATTTTACTCTGGAATCCAGCTACACTCATCCATTTCCATCTTCCAGTCTAGAAAGATCCTCAGTGCTAAAGGATCTTTCTAGACTGCAACAGAGGCTATATGGCTCTTGAGCCTAAACTAATTTCTATCTAAAAAAAGGTACTGGGCGTGGTGGCGCATGCTTGTACTTGGGAGGGTGAGAGAGGTGGATCGCAGGTCCAAGACCAGCCTCAGCAAGTAGTGAGACCCTGTTTCAAAATAAAAAATAGGGCTGGAGGTGTAGCTTGGAGGTAGAATGCCCCTAGATTCAATCCCTAGTACCAATACATACATACATACATACATACATACATACATACATATGAAAGTTGCCAATCCCTAATCTATAGGAATTGGGCTAGAACTGTATTTTTTTTTTCCAATCAGAGGTCCAGAAGCTAATGGTATTAAGGAATTCTTTGTACTTCAAGGCCCTGTGATTTCAATATTTTTAAAGGACTTAGCATGTTTATATAATTTAGGTTGTTTAAGGTTTATTTTAGGCCTTAGTTTAAAAATTACTGAGTTACTGCTAGTCATGATGTGCACACCTGTGAGCCTAGTACTTCAGAGGCTGAGATAGGAGGATTACAAGTTTGAGGCCAGCCTCAGCAACACAGCAAGACCTTGTTTCAAAATAAAGAGGGTTAGGGGTGCAACTTAGAGGTAGAAGGCCCCTGGGTTCAATTCCTAGTACCAAAACAAAACAAAAAAAAAATTACTGAGTTACTATAAAAATAACTGCATCAGACTTACCAGTCTCAGGATAATCTTATTCCAAATTAGTGAAATTTGATATATTATTTACTTTTTAAACTTAAGATCACTTTGAAGCTTTGTTTTTAGGATGATGATCCAAATATACAGAGCTTTTATAAGCATTACTTTATCAGAGCTCCTGCCAAGGGTACCTGTGGCCAGCAAGTTCTGAATCTGTTTCCACCCACAAAGCAGCAGAACTTAGTTATCTGTAAATCACTACAGAAAAGATGGTGAAAAATTGATAGAAGATAAGGATGTCAAAAATCTCCCCCCACCCTCTGCTTTTATGGAGCAAGTATCACAAAGCATAAAGTATATACCTATGTAACTAGGGAAGAATCTATGATGCAGGTTTGTCTGGGCTTAAAAATACATGATCTTTCATGAGGCACTATCAGAGGCTGCTCTCCATCCTGTTTAACACTACAACAGTATGGCTTTGTTGTTGTTATTGTCGTTGTTGTTTTGGTACTGGGAATTGAACTCAGGGTCATTCTACCTCTGAGCTACACCCCCGTCCTATTTTATTTTTTATTTTGAAACAAGAGTCTTACTAAGTTGCTGAGGTTGGCTTCGAACCTGTGATCCTCCTGTCTCAGCCTCCCAAGTACTGGGATTACAAGCGTGCATCACCATACCCAGCTTGAATTTTTTGTTACACTTAAAATACCCAGGTAACATAGGCATATATCCTTGATGATACAGGAATCAAAGTTGTTGTTGCTGCTGTTGCTGCTGCTGCTGCAGTATTGGGGATTGAATACAGGGCCTTGCATATGCTAGGCAAGCACTTTACCACTGAGCTATATCCCCAGTGCTGAGAATCCATTTTGAATCTGTAGTTGAAACCTGTTCTTCTAGGTAAATCTTTTGGAGGATTTTTTTTTTCTCTTATGTTTTTAAAACCCAGTAGAGGTTTTCCTTTATTTGAGTTCATTTCTTAGTGATTTTTAGACTTTACTTTGACCTGTTCTCCCACAAGGGATAAAAATAGGTGAGTAGAATAGCAATTTGAAACCATCTTGAGTACTTCCTTGCTGTATTCCAGAAAATCAAAGAGGAAAATGAAAAATTACTGAAAGAATATGGCTTCTGTATTATGGATAACCACAGAGAGAGGATTGCCAACTTCAAGATAGAGCCTCCTGGGCTCTTCCGTGGCCGTGGCAACCACCCCAAGATGGGCATGCTGAAAAGAAGGATCATGCCTGAGGACATTATCATCAACTGTAGCAAGTGAGCACAACAGTTCGTCCTTTGGGCCAGAAATGAGGTGAAGGGCTTCCTTCATTGCCAGTAGCTGGGACCAGTCCCCAGCTAAAGAGGACTGTTCAGAAAGGAAATAATGGAGAGCAATATGGTATTTCCATGGATAGGTTTCTAAGTGTTTTTCAGAATTTGTGAGGCGGAAGTTTGGAAATAGATGCTCAGCAGATATGTCTGCTTCGGGTCATAAAAGGTGAAATGTTTCTCACTTCTGATTTCCCTGCCCTCCTTTGTTATTTCTACAGAGATGCCAAGGTTCCTTCTCCTCCTCCTGGCCATAAGTGGAAAGAAGTCCGGCATGATAACAAAGTCACTTGGCTGGTCTCCTGGACAGAGAACATCCAAGGTTCCATTAAATACATCATGCTGAATCCCAGTTCCCGAATCAAGGTAAGGGGATAACGAAGGGCTTCGCACACTAGCGGGACTAATAATCTCTGACTGCTTGTTGAAATGTAATGTTCTTGCCATCTAGACTCACTTTAACAAATTCAAAACCCTCCCCACTAAAAGACGGCAGATACTTTCATGGTTAGCATTATCTGGTAACTTCTCTAAAATGAGTGGGGTTTTGCATCACATTGTAATCTTATTTATTTATTAAGTTGCAAATATTTACCAAGACCCCAGTGTGTGCCAGATATAGTGTATGTGTGGTGCTGGAAATCGCAATGATAAACAGCATAGATGCAGTCCCTGCCTTTGCAGTCCTTGCTTTCTGTCCAGTGGTCAGAATGTGATGAAGAGTATGATAAGCAGGTTGGCTTCTATAATTCTCATTCTCTTCTCACCATTGTTGGCTCTGAGGAAAGGAATATAATTTCTCTGAATCCAGAAACAATGGTGTAAAATATAGAGTCTTACATACCTCTTGTGGTTTCCAAACATCTCACCTGGGTAGGTCAACCAGGACTAGATGGGATGATGTATGTGAAAGCACACCATAAAGTATGTTGTATCCATCTGTTGTTTTTATTGATAAGAGTCACTGAAAGGAGAAACTGTCTTGGGATCTTGTTAGCCAGCTAGCTATATACCAGCTTTGCCATGAAAATGTGAACAGCACCCTAAAAAAGAGCTGGGCTTCATAAAAACACACCCAAGGAATAAACTTGACTGTTTTACATTCAGGAGACTGAGACTAAAGACATTCTTAATCCCAGTTTATAGCGATTTAACATCTATTACGTTGTGAAAAATCACAGATCAAAAGGCTACATAAATTGTTGACACTAAACTACACATTTTCTAGCTTATAGCCTTGTGTTCTACATTTTACAACTTTTCTAATGAAAAATTCCTATCTCTATATTTTCTTCAAATCAATTGGAAAATGTACTTTTCCTAGTTTAAAATAAGTTTAGAGTCATAAAGAATTCCTGAGCAAGTCATTTAAAGAAACATCTCATATCCGTCTTCTGAAATAGCACAAAACTAGCTGGGCGTGGTGGCACACACTTGTAATCCTAGTACTTGGGAGGCTGAGACCGGAGGATCTGGGTTCATGGCCAGCCTCAGCTACTTAGTGAGGCCCTCCGCAACTTAGTGAGACCCTGTTTCAAAATAAAGAATAAAAAATAGGGCTGGGGATATAGCTTGGAAGTAGAATGCCCCTGGGTTCAATCCCCAGTTCTGAAAAAAAAAAAAAAAAGAAATAGCACAAAACTATAGGACTACAAACGTGGGTATGTGCTTGTTTTGACCCTCAAGGAAATTGTGTACTGGTGGGCAAATTAGGTAATAATTCAGTTGTGTTAGAAGAAAGGTAAATGCTTTAGATAAATAGAACGCTTTAGATAAATGCTAAAGATAAATGCTAGCCGGGCATGTTGGTGCACACCTGTAATCCCAGTACTTGGAAGGCTGAGACAAGAGGATTGCAGGTTCAAGGATAGCCTCAGCTAATAGACTCTTATCAACCTAGTGAGACTCTTCGTTTTCAAAATAAAAATAAAATAGGGCTGGGGGTGAAGCTTGGAGCTAGAATGCCCCTGGGTTCAATCTCTAGTACCACAAACACACACACAAAAAAGCTAAAGGCTTTAGATTAATAGATCAGGAATAATTTTATAAAGGAAATTAGGTTAAAGTTAGGTCTTAAAAGAACTCTTCAGCCAGGCGTGGTGGCGCACGCTTGTAATCCCGGTACTTTGGGAGGCGGAGACTGGAGGATCCGGGTTCACGGCCAACCTCAGCACGCATGCGTGCGCGCGATTGATCTCTCTCTCTCTCTCTCTCTCTCTCTCTCTCTCTCTCTCTCTACCTAGTGAGGCCCTCCGCAACTTCGTGAAACCCAGTTTCAAAAATAAAAAGCATAAAAAAAAATAGGGCCGGGGGTGTAGCGTGGAGGTAGACCGCCCCTGCGTTCAGTTCCCGGTACCGCAAAAAAAAAAACAAAAAAAAAACCTCTTCAAAATAGAAATGTGTGGTTATGGACAGAGAGGAGTTTAGGCATGGAATACACTGAAATGTAGAGGATATGAAAATGAGTAACAAAGAATTATCAAGGAGTGATGGTTGTACAACATTATGAAGGTACTAAATGTCACTAGTGGTAAATTACAGATAGTATAGCTGGGCCTAGTGGCGTGCTCTTGTTATCCCAGTACTTAGGAGGCTGAGATAGTGGGATCTCAGGTTCAAAGCCAGCCTCAGCAACTTAGTGAGACCCTGTTTAAAAATAAAAGAAGAAAACTGGGCTGGGGGTGTAGCTCAAAGGTAGAATGCCTCTGGGTTCCATCCCAATACCACCACCAAAAAAACATATTTTTTTATATATGTTATATTTACACACACAACTGTGTTGTTGAAAGCATTTTTAGTTGGGCATGGTGGCATGCTCCTATAATTAGAAAACTTGGGAGACTGAGAGAGGAGGATCCCAGGTTTGAGGCTAGTGCACAGTAATTTAATGAAAAAATAAGAAAATATGAAAAATAAAAAGGACTGGGGGTATATAGCTCAGAGGCAGAACGCCCCTGGGTTTACTCCCCAGTACCACCAAAAAAAAAAACAAGGCATTTTCACCTACATTGACATTTGCTTTTCTTAACAACCATAACAGTATAACACATACACTTATTGTTGCCATATTATAGATGAATAAATTTAGTGTGTGGGAGCTAAAAAAAAAACATATCCAAGATTTGGTAACTGCTAACTCTTAACTTAAATCTTCTTAGACTCTTAAGTTAGAACTTTAGTCTCCTCATGCTTTCCTGTGATATCTCATTGCCAAATTATTGCCAGCCTTAAGTGACATGCTGACAAGACCATGTTCTACTCTGGGTAGAGAACCACTGAAGGACTGGCTACGAAGGCAGCCTCACTTTAGCAAGATTCATGGGCATGACGTAGTCACACCAGTAAATAGAGACTGTTGCAAATGCTAGAAAGCAGAAGTACAGGCTACCATTTGGGAGTGTGCCCAAGGCCTCTGAGGTTCAGGGAAGGCCTTTCCATGGAGCTAACATTTAAGGTAAGATTTATGGGATGAATAGGATTTAATCCCTGCAAAGAATAGGGGAATGGGTGTACCAGACAGAAAATAATCTTTTGAAAGCCCTGAGAGGAGAAACAGCTTGGTAGAGTTTTGTTTGTTTGTTTTTTGTGATGCTGGGGGTGGAACCCAGGGGCCTTCTACCTCCAGGCTATACCCACAGCCCGATTTTATTTATTTGTAAACAGGGTCTTGCTAGGCCGATGAGAGTCTCACTACTCACTGAGGTTATCCTCGAACCTGCAATCCTCCTGTCTCAGCCTCCCAAGTATTGGGATTACAGGCATGTGCCACCACGCCCAGCTCAGCTTGGTAGTTTTGAGTACAAGAAAGAAGGCCAGCACAGTTGGAGTATAAAGAGCAAGAAAGAGACATGAGAAGAGGCTATTGAGAGAGGCGGTCCAGGTCTTCAGATCCCGTTTAAATTTTTCTAAACATTATCTTAACTCCAAAAGGAAGCCATTTATCTGGAAGTAATACCAGACTTACATATTGGAAACTTGTGATAGAATTGACCATTCTAACTGCTGCTCTGTGGAGACTAGATGGACAGAAACAGGAAGTGAGGAGACCAATTTTTTTTTTTTTGGTACTCCAAGCAAGAAATGGTGATGATTCAGGTGTATTCCCAGTATTCCCAGTTCTTGGGAGGCTGAGACAGGAGGATCGTAGGTTCAAGGCCAGTGTATGATAACTTAGTGAGACCCTGTTTAAAAGTTAAAAATTAAGCCAGTTGTGGTGGTGCACGCTTGTAATCCCAGTACTTGGGAGGCTGAGACAGGAGGATCACAGGTTCACATCCAGCCTCAGCTACTTAGTGAGGCCCTCTGCAACTTAGTAAGACCCTGTTTCAAAATAAAGAATAAAAAATAGGACTAGGGATGTAGCTTGGAGGTAGAATGCCCCTGGGTTCAATCCCCACTACTGCAAAAAAAAAATTTTTTTGACTGGGGGGTTTATTTATCTCAGAGGTAAAATGCCTCTGGGTTAAATCCCCAGTACCACACCAAGAAAAAAATAAAAAGAGGTATGAGTTAGGTGATGGCAATGGGGATGGAAAGGAGTGAGCAGTTGATATGTGTGTGCTATGTACTCCTATCGATGAGGAGTTGAGTTGATTAAACAGCCTCTCTAAAAATTGAGATCCTTGTTGGATAGGCCAGAAAGCCAGCCAGTTGTATTCCAGACAATATCTAGATAAGTGCTGTACACAGTAGGCATTTGTGCAGGTTTCCGGGTGGTGATCATGGTAGTGACTCTAGAAGTCACCCAGAGGTAGGCCCTGCTTAGAACCTTGTACCAAGACAGAAAGCCCGACTCTGGTCAACTGGGATGGGATCGTAGGAAGAGGCTTTAAAGTCGGCTTCTTGAGCTTGCTCTCACTCCTCTCATAGGCTGTGTTCCACTCAGCACAACAATGCTGTCTTCAGAGAGTGGAGTTTGACAACACCTTGAATGGTTTGAACTTTGAATTGCCACCAAAAGAACCATTCTCTTTTTAGATTTAAAAAACAAGGAAAATAGATACAAGGATGAGGGATTTTATCTTTAATGAAATATTTCAAATATACAATAATAGAGAATAATAAACACTCATGCCCACCACCATCTGGCTTTACCACATCTTAACATTATGTCCTATTGTTCAATTATGTCATTGTGTAAGTGTTTATCATATTCTTATAAACATAGCTGAAGCCACATGTACCATTCACCTCCTTTTCTACAGATTACTATGATGAGCTAAATGTTTTCATTCTCCTGTATATTTTTGGATTTTTACAGTATACTTATATGTACATAAATAATACGTAATATTGTTTTACAAGTTTTTTTTAAGTACTAGGGATTGAACCCTGGGGCATTCTACCTCTGAGCTATACCCCAGCCCTATTTTGTTTTATTTTATTCATTCATTCATTCATTCATTCATTTATTTATTTATTTATTTATTTATTTATTTTGCGGTACCGGGGATTGAACGCAGGGGCGCTCTACCTCCGCGCTACGCTCCCGGCCCTATTTTTTATACTTTATTTTGAAACCGGGTCTCACGAAGTTGCGGAGGGCCTCAGTAAGTAGAGAGAGAGAGAGAAAGAGAGAGAGCTGAGGCTGGCCGCGAACCCGGATCCTCCTGTCTCCGCCTCCCAAAGTACTGGGATTACAAGCGTGCGCCACCACGCCTGGCTTATTTTTTATTTTTGAAATAGGGTCTCACGAAGTTGCAGAGGACCTCACTAAGTTGCTGAGGCTGGCTGTGAACCTACAATCCTCCTGTCTCAGCCTCCCAAGTACTAGGATTACGATGTACACTGCCACACCCTGTGTTTTACAAGTTTTAGGTTTAAATTATGTATGCTGTTGTATCACTCTACAACTTGTTTACTTCATTCAGCTTCGGTTTTGAGATTTTTATTACCTTGACATATGCTTTTAATTTATCCATTTTATTTGCTTCACTGTATTCTATTATAAAAACTTATCTATGACTGCCAAGCTTGTTTTAAGTCTGTTTTTCAGCCTCATTAGAAACACTTCTGAAATTAAACACATTTTCCTTATGTGTCTGGTAAGAATTACTTTTAATGATTCTTATTAATTAATTTATTTAGTTAAT
>PVJS01014555.1:12407-27643 GCA_004027185.1 Glis glis
GAGAGAGAGAGAGAGAGAGAGAGAGAGAGAGAGAGAGAGAGAGAACGTGCTCATGCGCGAGCTGAGGCTGGCCGCGAACCCGGATCCTCCGGTCTCCGCCTCCCAAAGTACTGGGAATACAAGCGTGCGCCACCATGCCCAGCTCCCTTTATCTTTATTTTGAAACAGGGTTTTGCTAAGTTTCTGAGGCTGGCCTTGAACTTGCAATCCTGCTGTCTCAGCCTCCCAAGTACTGAGATTACAGGCATGTGCCACTGTGTCCAGCTAATGATTCTTTATTAGATGTTTCCCTTTGAAATACTTCAGTTTACATCATCCCTTCTCCAGTAATGTGTACAAGTTCCTCTTTTTTCTTTCTTTCTTTTTTTTTGTGGTACTAGGAATTGAACCCATAGGTATTCCACCTCTGAGCTCCACCCCCAGCCCTGTTTTAAGTTTTGTTTTGAAACAGGGTCTCACTAGGTTGCTGAGGTTGTCCTCGAACCTGTGATCCTCCTGTCTTAACCTCCCAAGTACTGGGATTACAAACGTGTGCCACCACGCCTGGCCTCTTTTTCCATATATTTCTAAAGTTGGGTCCTTAATTCACTAGAATGTATTTTTGTGATGATAAGAAATTAAGATCTAATACAGTTTTTTCAAATTAATAGCCAGTTGTCCTAGAACTGCATTTAGTACCCCTTCGTATATCAAATTTCTACATATATATCAGGCTATTTTCTGGGCTCTTTTTCCTGTTTAATTTGTATGTATCTATTTCTGCATCATACTTTCATACTCTCTTAACTACTATAGCTTTATAAAGCCTAATTATTAAGTAGGACAAGCTTTCATCTCATTCTTCAAAATTGTCTTAGCTATGCTCGGATTTTTGCCATTTATTTATTTTTAATTTATTCACAGTGCTGGGAATCAAACCTGGTATCTTA
This sequence comes from Glis glis, assembly GCA_004027185.1. NCBI lineage: Eukaryota > Metazoa > Chordata > Mammalia > Rodentia > Gliridae > Glis > Glis glis. The sequence goes on from PVJS01014555.1 coordinate 13,337, forward strand.
ACCATATTAGGCAAGCACTCTACCACTAAGTTATACCCTTAGTCCTCATTAATTTTAAGATAAATTTGTCTCATTCCAATGAAAACTATTGAATAGAATTTTATTGATGTATCAGATTTATAGATTAACGAAAAGATATTGACATTATTGTTATTTTGTGTGTGTGTGTGGTACTGGAGATGGAACCCAGGGGCATTCTACCTCTGAGCTACACCCCCAGCCCTATTTTATTCTTTATTTTGAAACAGGGTCTCACTAAGTTGCGGAGGGCCTCACTAAGTAGCTGAGGCTGGCTGCGAACCTGGGATCCTCCTGTCTCAGCCTCCCAAGTACTGGGATTACAAGTGTGCGCCACCACACCTGGCAGATATTGACATTATGATGCTGTCTTCCAGTCTATGAACATGTTATACCTTTCCATTAATTCATGCCTTTGAGTGTATCCTTCAATACATACATGATTTTATTTTTCTACTAATAGAGGTTTTACACATTTTTGAAAACTTTATTTCTTAGTGACCTTATTATTGTTATCGCTAATGTGAATGAGATTGTTTTCTATTACATTTCTGTTGGTTACTATTTGAATGGTAATGCTCTTGACTTTTGAATGTTGTAAGAGTTGTTCAGAGTTGCTGAAATTTTTATTAGTTCCTTTTTTTGTGTGGTACTGGGGATTGAACCCAGGGGCATTCTACCTCCACGCTACACCCCCAGCCCTATTTTTTATTCTTTATTTTGAAACAAGGTCTCACTAAATTGCACAGGGCCTAAGTAGCTGAGGCTAGCCACGAACTTGGATCCTCCGGTCTCAGCCTCCCAATTACTAGGATTACAAGGGTGTGCCACCACTCCCGGTTCTGAAATTTTTATTAGTTCTAAAGTTGTCTTCTGTATTGGGGGTTTCTATGTAAACGGTTAAATTACCTATAAATAGAAAGTTTTAAATCTTTACTGCTATCTAGTTCTTAAATCTCAGACTTCTTTTGTTTTCAAACAAGGTCTTGCTAGGTTGCTTAGAGTCTTAGCCTCCCAAGTACTGGGATTACAGGTGTGCGCCACCACAACTAGCCAGTGCAACATCTTTTAAAACTATATTTTCAGCCGGGCACGGTGGCATAGGGAGGCTGAGACAGGAGGATCGCAGGTTCGCAGCCAGCCTCAGCTACTTAGGTCCTCCACAACTTAGTGAGACCCTATTTCTTCATAAGGAATAAAAATAGGGTTGGGGGTATAGCTCAGCGGTAGAATGCCCCTGGGTTCAATCTTCACCACAAATAAATAAATAAATAATTTTCAGATTCTTTATCTCTTTAGATTTGTTCTTCATTTTGGGTGAGTTCTCTAGGATTCATTTCCAATTCACTAATTGTCTTATTGTATCCGATCTAAAGTTTATCCCATCTATCATTTATTTCAGTTATTTTTGCTCTCTAGTTTTCTAATTTTTATTGCATGTGTATCTGGTTTTCTTTCTGCCTGTTTTATAATTTATCCTCTTTAGTAGATTTTATACCTTTTTCTTCTTTCTTCCCTTCCCCCATTACTGGGGATTGAACTGAGGGGCCTGTCTCCAAGCTACACCCCCAGCCCTTTAAAAAAATTTTTTTATTTTAAAACAATTTTGTAAAGTTGCTGAAGCTGGCCTCTAACCTATGATCCTCCTGTGTTGTTCTCCCAAGTATTGGGATTACAGCTGTGCACCACCACCACATCCCGCTTACCTTTTTCTTATTACGCATACTAAACATATTTATTTGAAAGTCTTTGTCAGATTGTTGTATAAAATGTTAAATGAGGTGAATTCATGTGCTGATTATTGTAGTTTGGACAATTTTTCTTGAGCCATTTTCCTTGTGTCTTTTGAAATGCACTTGTAAACCCTTTTAACTGGGAAATGGGTTTTGCCTATGTTACCATTTTCTTTTCATGTAGAACAATGGGATGATTAAAGCATAATTTCAGTGACCTGTTGTGACCCAGCAGTCTGTAAAGAATAAGTTTTTTAGTAGGGCGAAAAGGATGGAAATTGGTGGTTTAACTTCATGAGTGACAAGATATAGGAGATGTAGTTCTATAACTTTCTATTCAGCTTCTAGAGATTTCTCATATTCTCACTTTTTGCTTACTCTTATATCCATATTTATATATTATTATTGTACTATTCTATCTCATCTCTGCTCTGTCAAGAAATTTAGTATAGGCATCATGTGAATTACAGATTTTTGGCAATTTATAATGAACAGAGAGATTTAGGGTGAAAAGGTATAAGTAGCCCAAGTGTGTCCCTTGGATGTACCCTGTTATCCCTTTTCTGAAAACTTGAATTGGCCTTCTTGTAGTCATAGCTACATTATACTACTTCCAGCCTCAGAAGTCATTGAAAGGATGGAGACTTTTGAGAGCCACAGTAACTCACACTCAAGGTAGTGAAAGGTTGTCCTGAACTCATAAATATCTTTCTGTGCTCATCCAGGCTTGTTCTGCTTTTCCTCCCATAATTTCCACTATATAAACATCTTGTGTGACCATTCCCTTTCTTTCCCACCCTTGCCTGCCCATAGGATCTGAATTTGCATTAAAATGACAGTCTGCCTTTTGGATTCCATCCCAGGTAACCCAGGAGTTTACACAAGGGCTGATTGTCATGTACTCACTGCTGAGTGTCACTCACTGGCCTGCCGGGAAGCATTACCTGCTCTCGTAACCTGGAAAAGTAGCCCTTAGTAAGAGTTCTTCAAACCAGCCTTAACATTATGAACAGAATTTGTCATCATGATTTATGTTTTAAATGAAGTACAACAGCCGGATGTGGTAGCACACGCTTGTAATCCCAGTACTTGGGAGGCTGAGACAGGGGGATCACAGGTTCGTGGCCAGCCTTAGCTACTTAGTTTGACCCTCCACAACTTAGTGAGACCCTGTTTCAAAATAAAGAATAAAAATAGGGCTAGGGGTGTAGCTTGGAGGTAGAATGCCCCTGGGTTCAATCCTCAGTACCGCAATTAAATAAATAAATAATAAATGTGAAGTACAGCAACTTCAGGATCAATGTTGACATTACATTGCATTTAATCCTGTTAAAATATTCTCCGTGTCATATTCTGCCCTTTTTTCTTTAGAACCTATACTTCTATAGGGTTTCCAGGCTATATGTGACTATAACCTTTTAAATGTAGCCACCTTAGGATTAAAAGGTGAGATGTGAAAGAAAATATTGTTATAAAGTACAAATAAAAACAAAAGAAAATATCTTTACAGAACTCAGTCTTGAGAATTTCTGATTTTGGTGAGTTTTATTAGAAGACATACTGTAGTTTCCCCCTTATTTGCAGTTTTATTTCCATAGTTTCAGTTACCGTGGCCAGAAATAATCTGAAAATATCAAATGGAAATTTTCAGAAATGAACTATTCATAAGTTTAAATTGCATGCTGAAGCTGGGCGTGGTGGCCCACGCCTGTAATCCCAGTACTTGGGGAGGCTGAGACCAGAAGGATCACAGGTTCGAGTACAGCCTTAGCAACATAGACTCAGAAACCTAGCAAAACCCTGTTTCCAAACAAAAAATAATTTTAAAAAAGGGACTGGGGTCTGGCCGAGAAGTTCAATCCCCAGTGCCACAAAAAGAAAAATTCCATGTAATTGTTCTGTTTTATTATTATTTATCTCTTACTGTTTCTAATTTATAAATCAACTTCATCATAGCTATGTTTGTATAGTGAAAAGCATGGTATGCGTAGGGTTTAGTACAGTCTGCAGTTTCAGACATCCACTGGGAGTCTCAGAGCACACCCTCCTACAGAGAAGGGCTTTTAAAAGTCTTCTGAACCTGGCTTCTTATTACAAAATTCAAATGTTCTAAGACAGTTTATCAAAGACGACTATAGACATATCTATGAGAGTTAATATTAAAGCTTCTAGATAATGTAATGGTAGAATATCTTCATGACCTTAGAAAATATTTCTTATGATACAGAAAGCACTAACAATAAAAGAAACCATTGGTAAAGTGGGCTTCATTAAAATTAAAAACTTAGCTGGGCGTGATGGCGCATGCTTGTGTAATCCCAGTACTTGGGAGGCTAAGACAGGAGAATCTCAGTTTCCCGGCCATCCTTCGCAACTTGTGAGGCCCTCCGCAACTTAGTGAGACCCTGTTTCAAATAAGGAATAAAATAGGGCTGGGGGTGTAGTTCGGAGGTAGAATGCCCCTGGGTTCAATCCCCGGTACTGCAAAAAAAAACCAAAAAATTTAAAACTTACAGCTGGGAGTGGTGGCAACACGCCTGTAATCTCAGTACTTGGGAGGCTGAGACAGGAGGATCACAGGTTCAAGGCCAGCCTCAGCTACTTAGTGAGACCCTCCACAACTTAGTGAGACCCTGTTTCAAAATAAAAAATAAGATAGGGCTGGGGGTGTATCTCAGAGGTAGAATTCCCCCAGGTTCACTTAAGTAACTATTCATGTTAGGTTTCTATCCACTATGGAGAAGTGACTGAATAGGGAAAGAGGAGAAGGATCAATGGCAGTCCATATAGTGGACACCTTGTTTTATTGATGTGTGTGGCTTTTTTTTAACATCAGATGGATAATTTGCTGATGTCGTAACAAGGTTTGAGGGAGGCACATCTCACACAATGGTGGGAAACCCCAGTCATCATGTTTATGAACCACAAAAGGATGTACTGATGAGACCTTGCTTAAAAAAACTAGATGGATGTTTTATTTTCTAGAATAGTCTAAAGAGCCGGGCATGATGGCGCACGCTTGTAATCCCAGTACTTGGGAGGCTGAGACCCGAGGATCTGGGTTTGCGGCCAGCCTCAGCTACTTAGTGAAGCCCTCCACAACTTAGTGAGACCCTGTTTCTAAAGAAAGAATAAAAATAGGGCTGGGGGTGTAGCTCAGCGGTAGAATGCCCCTGGGTTCAATCCCCAGTACTGCAACAATAAATAAATAAATAAATAAATAAATAAATAAATAAATAAATAGAAATAGTCTAAGAAAGCTTGTTCAAGTACATTGTTACTCTGTGGACTCTTGTTTCTGGACACTGAAAGCAACAGGAACAAGCATACTTTTTGGAGGCCAGCCCTTTCCTGCTAAACCTAAGAGGAGTGGCTTCTGCTCCTACCTCCATCCCTGTGTCCTTATTTGGGAGAATCTTGGATCCTTGTGCCAGAAGCCCAGCCAACCCTGTGAGGAAAAGTTGGTCTAGTGGTATCCTGCGTGAATGACTGACTTGTTGGGATTTTCTAAACCTTGTTTACCTCACTCTCCTACCTTACATTTCAGTGGAATGGCTAAGGAGCTGAGCAGATGTAACCCAAGCATACTCAGGCAGGCGTGTAGGCCTGTGTGCGTTGAAGAGATGGAAAGAGGGCACCACTTCTGGTTGGATCCTATACTGTTGATGAGCTTCTTGGGTCCAGTATGCGTGTATAAGAACAATTGTACTGATTTGTACATGAGGACAGCTTGCATCACACTTTTTCTTATTCATCCTCTTAAATGTGAAAGTGTACTTCGAAAATTAAGTGAGAAATTTTCAGTTCCCCCAGGAAACAAGACTTGGATATTTCTTCTGCATCAGCAACTACTGAGTCACCCGCCACAATAGCAGGTAGTTACTGAACTGCTTGTTTTGTGGCCAAATAAGTCTATACAAATAATACACACATGATTGTGAGATAATGACCCCTTAGCACATCCATATAAGCTTTCATTTTCTGAGCATTTGTTAGGATCTAAAAATGCTGGACATTTCTTGCTTTTATATACCCCCTGGTCCGTTATGCACTGAGGTTGGTTACCTTGACCACAGTTCATCGTTCTCAAGCTCCACGTATCCATGTTGTAGATGGGAAACAGGCATATCTGGATAGAAATCACTACTATTTTCCTTTGTTGTAAGATTGGGAATTAAGAGCAGAGATTCGTGTGTTAAGTTTCTTCCCTGTATTCATGCCATGTAGTCAGTTTTTTGCCTTGTAATACTCCCTGCTTCTCTGAGATTTCTCAGATTTTCCCCCCTTCTTAATCTTTCTCAGTTGACTTTAGTCCTTGCTTGTGAGTCTGCGTCTGTTTCCATTCAACACAGTAGCAGAAGTCTTCTCTCTGCTGTATTGTTTTTGCTCTATTGTTTCAGTTTTTTCACGTTTTAATAACCCTTCACTGGCTTTAGTATCAACTTTTAAACCTTACACCAAAAGCTCTGTTTAAAAAGAAAAAGTCTTCCAGAAATAATTGTTCCCTCAGTCTAATCAAGAAACACTTTTAAATGCATAAGTTAGAAAATGGTGAATAATTATAGTTGTTCCTGGAAATCATTGTGTTCTTCAGTAATTATATGTTGTAGTCTTTGGTTCTGCTTCTTTGACAGCTCCATCAAACTGTGAATGGTTATCTTAAATTTAATGGAGTTCAGTGCTAGCAGAAAACTGCTGTTGGGTCACCTATTTGGCAGCAAGGCCGTGATGCTGAGGGGGGAATGAAGATGTTTATACCCTTTTCGTTGACAGAAGTCACTTCTTGGGACATGCCATGTGTGCTCTTCCCAAGTGCAGAGCATTTTACAGAATCAAAGCCAAAAGCTCTCCTAACAATTAGGAGCCAGTTGTGCGTGACAGTGAAAATGGGACGGCATGTGTGTATCAGGTTAAAAGCTCCAGACGTTTCAACCTTGATTAAACTCGTTTCTCCTCTTTGGTTCAGAGTTCTAAACTTGGGTTTTTTTTTTTTTTTTTTTTTTTTGCGGTACTGGGGATTGAACGCAGGGACGTTCTACCTCCACGCTACGCCCCGACCCTATTTTTTATACTTTATTTTGAAACCGGGTCTCACGAAGTTGCGGAGGGCCTCACTAGGTAGACAGGGAGAGAGAGAGAGAGAGAGCTGAGGCTGGCCGCGAACCCGGATCCTCCGGTGTCCACCTCCCAAAGTACTGGGATTACAAGCGTGCGCCACCACGCCCAGCTTACCCCACCATTTCTAAGGCAGTTCACCATTGGGGTTGGGTCTTTGCAGGGTGAGAAAGACTGGCAGAAATATGAGACCGCTCGGCGGTTGAAAAAGTGTGTGGACAAGATCCGAAACCAGTATCGGGAAGACTGGAAGTCCAAAGAGATGAAAGTCCGGCAGAGAGCTGTAGCACTGTACTTCATTGACAAGGTGGGAAAGTTTCCTGTCGACACTGACCAGTGCTCTGCCCCAGGTCCCATACTGCGGGGAGAGGGGGAGGTAATGGTGACAGTGACACCCACCATCTTGTTTACATCAAGTCCAGCCCAGTAAACTTGGGGGAGAGAGACATCTACCATGTGTCTGCTGCTGTCTGAGTACAGTCTGCCTAATAAGATTTGCATACATATGAATGTGTTGGAAAAACTGATGTTTTCAAACTTTTTTTTTTTACCATAACCCACAATAAAAAATATTTTACAACACAACACACATATAGATTTGTGTTTATGTGTAACTGAATCAAAAGTTGCACAGACCAATGCCTTGCCTTAGTATACGCAATGAATTCTGATATTTCTTACTCTATTTCATTCTTTTAGAAAAAGATGATTATATCCCATAAAATTGGTTAAACATGCCACTAAGTGATTACAAGTATAGTTTGAAAGTACTGTAGGTGATCAGCTTCTCAGTACTCATAATAGTTTATTTTCTCAATTTTGTACTGCTTATATATTTGTGCTTAGCACAAATTCTAAATTGTGAAAGATTTAAGACACTACTTTCTTGAGTCTGATTGCTCAGAGTAGAAACATTCCTTAATTTGTTGCCTTGTTTTTTTAAGTTCCTTTTTTTTCTTTTCCTCCATCCCTATTTCCAGTGATGGAGTAGAGAAAACCTTGGATCTTTAAGTTTAATATTCCTGTGATTTTCATAGAAGTAGTAGTAACACTGCAGAACCCAGTTTCCAGGCTGTGCAAACTGGTGTTCTCTCCCCAAAGAGAGTTGGGAAGCTTTGGTTTGGGGTTTCCTGTAGATTCCATGAGTTTCATGTCTCTTCCTTCATGCTCATCTTTTTCTTCTCTTCCCTGCGCAGCTTGCTCTCAGAGCAGGCAATGAGAAGGAGGAAGGAGAAACAGCAGACACCGTGGGTTGCTGTTCACTTCGTGTGGAGCACATCAATCTGCACCCAGAATTGGATGGTCAGGAATATGTGGTAGAGTTTGACTTCCTTGGGAAGGATTCAATCAGATATTACAACAAGGTCCCAGTTGAGAAACGAGTAAGTTAATGTGGCCTGTGCTCCCTGGCCAGTTTTTTCGTTGACTGATTCATTCAACAAGCAGGGCACTGGCAAAAGTGACCTGAAAGAGTGGAGAGGTATTGCTGTACCTCCTTTTAGCCCCTGTCCCCCAACTTATGCTACCTTCCTGGGAGTGAGGGGCCATCTCAGATCAGTATTCCACAGAGCCTGAGGTAGAGTTTGCCGTCAATGCAAACTCAGTGTAAGATTGAACCTAGCCATGTTGCACATTTGTCACCTTTCATCTTTGCTTAGTTGTACCCCAGCTCCTGAGTAAAACAGTAACTTTTAGGTCCCTAATCTTTGAGCACATCACTGCAGAGAGTACAGCTCCATAGTTCCAACCTAATCTTTCCTAAAGTATTGGACTTGAACCAGAGACCTACAGAGTATAGGACTCTAGTAATCTAGCCCATTAGATAACAGTATGTTGTATAAATTTGTGCAACCAATAAATATTGTGTGAATGTAAGGGAGTATTTTTGTTAGAAAATACACACTGAAATGTTTTAAGACTAAGGGCTGTGATGTTAAGTATTTGCAAATGTTCCAGAACAGATTATTATGTATATACATATAGAGAAAAGCTGGGCAAATGATGTATGGGTGGTGCCTTTTCTCTTTTTTGCAAGTTTCCATAACTTTGAAATTATTTCTAAAGTAAAGTTTTCAAAAAGAATAAATTTCACTTATTTCTTTTAGGTTTTTAAGAACTTGCAACTATTTATGGAGAATAAGCAGCCCGAGGATGATCTTTTTGATAGACTCAATGTGAGTGGACAAAGTGCACTGGGCTGAAGGGTCCCAGGCAGAGCCTCACAAAGTCTTGGAGGGAGAGGGTCACGCAGTGGGGTGGGGTGGGGTGGGGTAGGATGGGAGTTTCCCTTTAGCCTAGCCTGTCTTCTGGCATTATGTGTACTCTTCCTCCTTTAGGGAGCACAGACACAGCTCTACTGCACAACAGCTGCCAAAGAACCCTGCCTTGCATCCCTGTCTCCTACCAAGCCTTACATTGGCTGGATGCCCAGCCACCTCTGCTAGAAACCCACAACTCACCTCTGATATCTTAACCGGGGAAGATCTTAATAGAGAAGGACAAATTTGCTTTATTGGCCTGCTAAGTTTGAAGTACTTTATAGGGAGGCATCATGCAACCATGTAGTTTGAAATTCTTTTCCCTCTTTTCCTAACTTTCCACCTGAAGGTCAGTAAACCTGACAGGATTGTGACTGCATTGGCATAAATGATTCCTAGGGCTTATCAGAAGGGACAGTTTGGTATGGCTTTTACCTCAATGCCAATATCCTCTCTGTTGTCTTCTCTCCTCCAGACTGGTATTCTAAATAAGCACCTTCAGGATCTCATGGAGGGCTTGACAGCCAAGGTGTTCCGTACATATAACGCCTCCATCACGCTACAGCAGCAGCTAAAAGAACTCACAGCCCGTAAGTATTGCTGTGCCACATCTCTGCTAATGGTGCCAGTGAACTTGCTTGGTTAAGTCCTAGATCAGTTCCATTTTTTCTCCTCACCCTTGTGATTGGAAACTTTCCTTCCAGGCCTCTAGTCAAAAGCTAAGGCTTAGTTGTATAAACAGGATCATTGCTGTTTCTCCCATTCCTACCCTAGTGTCTAGATTAATTTCATGGAATGCCAACAGCTTTCCATCTGCTCCAAAAATGCCTGCACTTTGTGTTTTGTGTATATGTAATTTAAAGCTCACAGGGTGAGCCAGGCGTGGTGGCCCACGCTTGTAATCCCAGTACTTGGGAGGCTGAGACAGGAGGATCGCAGGTTCATGGCCAGCCTCAGCTTAGTGAGGCCCTCCAAAACTTAGCGAGACCCTGTTTCAAAATAAAGAATAAAAATAGGGCCGGGGATGTAGCTCAGAGGTGAAATGCCTCTGGGTTCAATCCCCAGTACCGGGGGGGAAAAAAGAAACCTCATAGGGTGAAGAAAGTGCTGTGTTGTTCTGTTAAATTGGAGAAAGTAAAGTTGCCATGGTTACCAGAAGAATATAGGGGCAATTCCTTTCCTAAGGTTTCTGTCATTTTCTTCCCCATAAGAGTAAGTAATATTTTTCCTGGTGAGGTATACATGTCTATAATCCCAATACCTGGGAGGCAGAGATAGGAAGATCATAGGTTCAGGCCAGCAACACAGTAACTTAGAGCTGGGGTTATAGCTCGGTGATAGAACTCCCCTGGGTTCAGTCCCCAGTACCACCATACATATACACACAAAAATAATAATTTTTTTTTTGGTACTAGGAATTGAACCCCAGGGGCTGTCTACCTCTGAGCTGCATCCCCAGCCTGATTTTATTTCTTATTTGGAAACAGGGTCTCACTAAGTTGCGCAGGGCCTCGCTAAATTGCCAGGGCTGGCTTCAAACCTGCAATCCTCCTGTCTCCCAAGTACTGGGACTACAAGCGTGCGCCATCACACCTGGCTAATAATAATAATTTTTTTTAAAGAATAAATATTATTTTTTAAACTATGGAAGATATCAACAAGGTCTACAGGGTCTCCCACACACACATACACACCTTGGAGCCTAGTCACTCTTAAGTTTCTAGTGTCCTCTGTAAATATGTCAAATGATCTTAGAATGTGAGCCAGAAATGCCAGAGATGGGTATGTTGAAAGTCTCAGTATTTTAGGGTAGGATAAAAAATGCTACATGATAAAAGCAAAAAAAATTTTTTGGATGACTTTTTTTGGGGGGTTACTGGGGTTGAACCCAGGGGCATTCTACCTCCGAGCTACACCCCCAGCCCTATTTTTTATCCTTTATTTTAAAACTAAGTCTAAGTTGAGGGCCTCACTAAGTAGCTGAGGCTGGCTGTGAACCTGTGATCCTCCTGTCTCAGCCTCCCAAGTACTGGGATTACAAGCATGCGCCACCACACCTGACTTTTGGATGACATTTATAGTTTTTCTTTTTAAACAGTAGTGTGTGTTGTGGCTTAAAAATGTAAGCCTTAAGGTCCCTTTAACTCACCCTCCTCTACATACTTCTCTCTCAGTTCCATATTTCTTCAGGCTACATTGGGCAAATAGCAGAAGAGTCCCTGGCCAGACTCCCAAGTGAAAACAAAGTTGTAAATTCCACTGTATTATAGAGAAAAGCTAGGCATGGCAGCACACCTGTAGTCCCAGCTACTCAGGAAGCTAAGGCAGGAGGATCGCTTGAGCCCAGGGATTCAGGGCCAGCTTGGACAAGACAGTGAAGCCCCATCTCAAAAAGAAATTTACAGAGACCGAATTCCTCTTGGAATAAGAATTCATCTAGGCTAAGCTTACATAGACACTTACTGCTATCATTTTCTTATGATTATTGACTTTCAGATTTTTATTTTGTGCCTTGCATTGGTCATTTGAGTGTGATAAAGGCCAATAAAATCATGGAGATAAAGCACTGGGGAAGATATTTCATGTATGCACTGTTAGTATACAAACTGACTCTCCTACCATCTTTCTTTATAGCGGATGAGAACATCCCAGCAAAGATTCTTTCTTATAATCGTGCCAACCGTGCTGTTGCAATTCTTTGTAACCATCAGAGGGCACCACCAAAAACTTTTGAGAAGTCTATGATGAACTTGCAGTCTAAGGTATCTCGGGTCTGGGTGGTGGGGTAGCAAAGTGAAGAGAAACGTGTCTGCTATGGGCGGCAGATCATCTGAAAAGGAGAGGCTTCTGTAATCCAGCCTTGTGGGATGGGCTATCAGTCTGGGCCTGTTCTGGCAGAAAGGTCCATGCTAATGATAAACAAATGGAGATATATGATAGTAATTATGAATATTAGTGTACCCACTGTTCAAGAAGTCTTTATGCTATGTTCAAAAGTTCTACAGTGACCACTTATTCTGAAGTGCTAACTTTGATAAACCCTTTAATAGCTAATTATCCTTATTATACATGAGGAAAGTGGATATAAAGAATGTCTTGTATCTGGGTGTGGTTTTAACACTCCTGTAATCCTAGTACTTGGTAGGTTGAGACAGGAGGATTACAGGTTCGAGGCCAGCCTCAGCAACCTAATGAGAGCTTGTTTCACAATAACAAAATAGGGATGGGGGTGTAGCTTGGAGCTAGAATGCTCCTCGGTTTGATCCCCAACACCACGAAGAGAAAAAAGAAAAGCAGCTCTTTCCAGATTAGATTGTTTAAAATTAAGTCACAGTGGTTCACGCTTATAATCCCAGTTATTCCAGAGGTAAGGCAGGAGGATAGTGAATTTTGAGCCCAGCCTGGATAACAGAACAAGACCCCATCTCAAGAAGAATAAAGAAATGAAAATGAAAAGGTGATGAAATAATGATTTTGGTTTTGGTTTTTTTGGAACTGGCGATTGAATGCAGGGGCGTTCTACTACCAAGCTACATTCCCAGCCCTATTTTTTTTCCCCACTGTAGTACTGGGGATTAAACCCAGAGCTTTCTACCTCCGAGCTATACCCCCCAGCCTGATTTTTTTGTTTGTTTTGAAACAGGGTCTTGCTAGGTTGCTGAGAGTCTTAACTACTTGCGGAGGCTGGTCTCAAACCTGCAATCCTCCTGTCTCAGCCTCCCAAGTACTGGGATTATAGGCATGTGCCACCATGCCCAGTGCTATTTTATTTTTTTGTTTTGAAATAGGGTCTCACTAGGTTACTGAAAGTCTCACTAAGTTACTCGCGCTGGTTGGAATAATATTTAAATTCTCCCTAATCCTATCACAAGTATTTTTTTTATTTTTACATGTTCATCAATCTTTTTTTTTCAGTACTGGGGATCGAACCCAGGGGCATTCTACCTCCAAGCTATACCCCAGCCCTATTTTTCACTCTTTATTTTGAAACAGGGTCTTGCTACATTGCGGGAAGCCTCACTAAGTTGCGGAGGCTGGCTGCGAACCTGCAATCCTCCTGTTTTAGCCCTCCAAGTATAGAAGGATTACAAGCATGCGCCACCACGCCAGGCTATCAATCGTGTTTTTATACCATTCATAATCAAATATCTGTTGGATGTGTGTCAGAGTTATGCCCTAGAGGGAGAGACTGATGTACAGACAAGTCAGTGCTACTCTACATCCGTGTGCCTCTCTCCTCTCTCCAACTCTGCCTGGTGATAAGCATTTCTGTCTTAGGAGTGGCTACATAACTAAGCTGGGCACGGTAGCGCTCGCCTGTAATCTTAGTACTTAGGAGCCTAAAACAGGAACACTGTAGTGTGCAGTAACTTAGCAAGACCCTGTTTCAAAATTTTAAAACGCCTGGGGGTATAGCTCAGAGGTAGAATGCCCCTGGGTTCGATCCCCAAAACCACCACAAAAAAAAAATTGTTTTTTAATTAGCTATGGCTACATAACTACTCCATCCAAATTTACAAACCCACACTGAAAGTTTGCAGTTATTTCACTGTAGAATAGATCCACAGGGTTACAAAGGAAACCATAATATATGTGGTCTTTGGTATAGGAACAGACATGCTTCCTTATTAATATCTTGAGGTGGTAGGCTGGGGGTTTAGCTCAGTGGTAAGGCATTTATGTGAGGCCCTAGGTTCAATCCTTTGCACTGAAGAAGAAAAAACATTTTTTTTTAGGTGGTTCTAATAATTACCATAAAGTTCAAGGTAGTAACAAATATACTTCAAGATTCCTGCAAGAATTGTAATGTGATTTGAAAATATCTGTAACATCTATTGGTGATAGTCACAGGTACTCTAGTGTTACGGTGGTTTGTTGCCCACATTCATAATTGAAGAAATACTGAATGTCAGCTAGAAATTAACAAAAGGACATATGTCCTAGTGAGACTCTCAGCAACTTAGTGAAACCCTGCCTCAGAATAAAAACAGTGCTGGGGATGTAACTCAGAAGTAGAATGCCCTTGGGTTCAAGCCCTAGTGCCACAGGAAAAAAAAGTACAAATGTGATTTTTTTTTCCCATCCAAGTTTGTAGAATTCTATACTTGGAGAACTGGAATTTAAAAAATGCAGTGGAGCCGGGTGTGGTGGTACATGCTTGTAATCCCAGTACTTTGGGAGGC
>PVJS01014555.1:27743-40386 GCA_004027185.1 Glis glis
GTAGCTCAGAGGTAGAACGCCCCTGGGTTCAATCCCCGGTACCGCAAAAAAAAAAAAAAAATGCAGTGGAGCCAGGTGTGGTGGTACATGCTTGTAATCCCAGTACTTGGGAGGCTGAGACAGGAGGATCACAAGTTCGGGGACAGCCTCAACTACTTAGGCTCTCTGCAACTTAGTGAGATCCTGTTTCAAAAAATAAAGAATAAAAATAGGGCTGGGGGTATAGCTCAGAGGTAGAATGCCCCTGGGTTCAATCCCCAGTACTGCAAAAAAAGAAAGAAAAATGCAGTGGAATGAGACTTTTATACACTTTCAGGCCCAGAGTGTTTTCATTCTGCTGAAATTACTTCAAGATAAATACCTAGGTGCTAGATCCAAGAACACAACCTATAGTTTATGCTACAGATGCCATCTGGCTTTCCTGAAGGAATGCACATATCCACAGAGAGTGAATGTCCACCCATAGACCTCTTGAACCCGGGGACCATATGGTTGGCAAGCAGAGAACAGACTGCCCATCCACACACCTCCCCTTTGCAGCCACTCTTGTCATCTGGTATTATTTACTCTCATCATTCCAAGCTAGAAATAAAAGCAGAAATGTTCAGGTGCTGTTTACCTAATTCAGGAGACCCTCCCTGGAGCATGAGGAGGTCTTTTGTTGCTCTCACTCTGGAACCACTGTTGAGGCAGCCCAGGCTGCCTGCCAGACGAGCCCTCCAAGCCCAGGAACCCTCTCCTACTTGCCCACAAAGCAAACACACGCCCATTTGCCAAGTGAATCAATGGTGTCTTTGATGCTTTGAGAGAATTTGACATAGCCTGCCAATTTAGCATTCACAGAAATGGTTAAAAGATTGTGGTTTGCTGCATTTCTAGCCTCAGAAGAATCTGGCTAGTGGCATCTGTAATGCTTTTGTGTATAGAATCAGTTCCTTCAACTTGGCTGTGGACAACATAGATGTTGGAAGTAAGCCACTTATAGTAAAACATATTTAATGATTCTGTCACAATGGTGGCCTCTGTATCCAGTCTTGGGCTGTGTGTGTATGTGTATCCAACAAAGAATTCTAGGCTCAGTAAGTAGCAGCGTTGAGAGTCAAGCGTGTATTAACTCTGGGAGGTTTTCTTGACCTCACAGGTTACCAGGGTGATCACAGGGATGAGGTTCTCCAGCCCCATGGTGTTTGCTGCTGTCTTTAAGCAACACCCCAGGAGAAACTTAGATTTTCCAGAAGAAGTGCTTCTAGGGTTCTAATAAGCATGAATGGATAAAACTGCCCCATCTCCTTTTATTTATTTTTATTTATTTAATTTTTTGGTGCTGGAAATTGAACCAGGGGCATTCTACCTCCAAGCTATACCCCTAGCTCTTTTATTTTTTATTTTGAAACAGGGTTTCACTAAGATGCTGAGGCCAGCCTCGAACCTGCAAACATCCTGTCTCAGCCTCCCAAGTACTGGGATTACAGGCATGTGCCACCATGCCCAGTTCTCTCTTCCTTTTTAGATATGGATTCCAGCCAGGCGTGGTGGCACACGCTTGTCATCCCAGTACTTGGGAGGCTGAGACAGGAGGATCGCAGGTTCACAGCCAGCCTCAGCTACTTAGTGAGGCCCTGCGCAACTTAGTGAGACCCTGTTTCAAAATAAAGAATAAAAAAATAGGGCTGGGGGTGTAGCTCGGAGGTAGAATGCCCCTGGGTTCAATCCCCAGTGCCAAAAAAAAAAAAAAAAAAAAGATATGGATTCCATAAGATTTCCTTTGGGGAAAAGACCTCCACTGCTAAAAATGTTTTCACACCTGTTTTTCAAGGATAACTAATTTTCTTACCTCAGACTTCTTTCCTTTCTAAAACAGAATGCCAAAGCCAGGCCATGCCTTCTATTGGTTTGAGACAAATTAACTGAGCCATTTGGCTTCTTGGGTCCCTTTAAATTGCCATTTGTAGTTTCTTGGGTATTCTCTCGAGTGCAGATTTTTTCTTCAGAAGCTGGCACCTCTTTCCCCAAGTGCTGGCAGAATGTGCGGAATACACTGGGCTTGTCAGTAGATACAAGCACTCAGCCTCAGCGTCCTGAGAAGTCTCTCCCACAGTACTCCTGGAATGAAGGCTGATACCTGGCACAGGATCCATTTGATGCAACAGCTGTCGTCTGGGCCCTCCTCTCAGGTGTCTAAAGCCAAAGGGCTGAAGCACCCAGACTCCCAGGTCACTGCTCTTACAGAACCTTCATGTTGTGAAGAGTCACTGAAGAATATAAATGAAAAAATAGCAGTTGAACCTAGTAGTCCCTCTGCATCTCCTCTGCTTCCCTGAAGCCTCCGCTGAGTGTTTTTACCTGCCACACCATTGAGAGAAATAGCCTACTTGGTGGAGGCACCAGGTTTTACCTTCTTTGATAAAGCCCTTCTTTTTTCTCTTTGGCTCATTTTGCTCCTAATTTTACTCCTGTTGTTCACTTAGATTGATGCCAAGAAGGATCAGCTAGCAGATGCCCGGAGGGACCTAAAAAGCGCTAAGGCTGATGCCAAAGTCATGAAGGATGCAAAGACCAAGAAGTACGTACCTGGTGTTAAGCAAAGCTGGGACCTGGCTGAGAGGAGTGTGTGGTATTGTTCCAAGGCCCTGTGCTTTTGCTGCCTCTCAGTGGCAGGGTGGGGTTGTGCAGAGGCCCGGCTTGGGTCTTGATGACTTTGCCATTCTTCCAGGGTAGTAGAGTCAAAGAAGAAGGCTGTGCAGAGACTGGAGGAGCAGTTGATGAAGCTGGAAGTTCAGGCCACAGATCGAGAAGAGAATAAACAAATTGCCTTGGGAACCTCCAAACTCAATTATCTGGACCCTAGGATCACAGTGGCTTGGTAAGCGTTGAGCCTTTCTAGAGCCCCTGGCTTGAGAGCAGTGGAGGCAGTTCTGAGAGGATTGTCAGCCTCCACATGCTATTCCTAAGTTACACACTTCCAGCCTTCGGGGAAACCTCTGACCGCCGCTGTGTACATGGTGCTCTGGTTGCTGAGTCTTATCTCAAATCCATTGGAACATCCTGGTTGGTCCTAAGGAAGTCATTCCTGTTATATTGCCTTGGAGTGTGTTTATGTTCTATTTTTAAGAGGCGGTGCAAACCAGGCAAGGTAATGCATGCCCGTAATCCAGTACTTGGGAAGCTGAGACCGGAGGATCAGAGGTTCAAGGCCAGCCTTAGCAACTGAGTGAGACCCTGTTTCAAGATAAAGATAAAAATAAAAAGGGCTGGGGGTACAGCTCAGAAGTAAAATGCCCCTGGGTTCAACCCCCCATACCTCCCCAAAAAAGAAGTGGGTGCAGTCCCTATCTATCCCCTATGGAACTTTAGGACAGGAATAGAAATCCATAGCTCTTATTGAAGGAAGAGTAGAAGAGTCCATTCATTTACACTTTCACAGAACTTTTCAATGAAATTTTTGCAACTGAAGAAAAGTAGAACGATAGAAAAAATAAAATGAAAATATAGATCTGAGCAACTTATGTGCACCCCCCCACACACACACACAGTGATATAACAACATCCAAAACAAGTGGCTTACTTCTGAAGATGTTAAATTAGCTTGAGTTGTTGAATTCTTCTGGGCATAGGTTGGCAATATCACCCCAATGGAGCCCGATTCTCTAGGCCAGTGGCTCTACCCAGCTCTAGAGTGCACTGTCGAGATTAAATGAACATAAAGCTCTTGGACCATGCCTGGTGCGCCATTAGTCCACTTCTGAGCCCGAGCCCTTGGTGGTCTGGGCCATTGCTCTCTGAATCACATTAATCCCCTTTCTGTCTCCCTTGTTTGCAGGTGCAAGAAGTGGGGGGTCCCGATTGAGAAAATTTACAACAAAACCCAGCGGGAGAAGTTCGCCTGGGCCATCGACATGGCTGACGAGGACTATGAGTTTTAGCCAGTCTCAAGGGGCAGGGTTCTGTGAAAAGGAACAGTGTGGTTTGGGGAAGATGGATAAACTGTGAGCCTCGCTTGCCCTCGTGCCTGAGGGAGAGAGGCAGCAAGTCTTAACAAACCAACATCTTTGCGAAAAGATAAACCTGGAGATATTATAAGGGAGAGCTGAGCCAGTTGTCCTATGGACAACTTATTTAAAAATATTTCAGATATCAAAATTCTAGCTGTATGATTTGAATTTTGTTTTTATTTTCAAGAGGGCAAGTGGATGGGAACTTGTCGGCGTCTGCCAGGCAAATTCACTGTTTCACTGAGGCGTTTGGATTCTATTAGCTACTGTATACGAAGTCTGATTATATTGGTGCGTTTTTACAGTTAGGGTTTTGCAATAACTTCTATATTTTAATAGAAACAAATTCCTAAACTCCCTCCCCTCTCCCCCATTTCAGGAATTTAAAATTAAGTAGAACAAAAACCCAGCGCACCTGTTAGAGTCGTCACTCTATTGTCATGGGAATCAGTTTTCATTAAACTTGAAGTTGTGACATCAGCAGTGTTTTGGTTCAGACACCTGTTCACAGAAAAGCATGATGGGAAAATATTTCCTGACTTGAGTGTTCCTTTTTAAATGTGAATTTTTATTTCTTTTTAATTATTTTAAAATATTTAAACCTTTTTCTTGATCTTAAAGATCGTGTAGATTGGGGCTGGGGAGGGATGAAGGGCGAGTGAGTCTAAGGATAATGAAATAATCAGTGACTGAAACCATTTTCCCATCATCCTTTGTTCTGAGCATTCTCTGTACCCTTTAAGATAGCCATCTTTTTCTTTTTAAACCCCGGTCTTTCACTTGAAAGATTTTATTGTATAAAAAGTTCCACAGGTCAGTAAATTTAGAGGAAAATGAGTATTTGGTCCAAAAAAAGGAAAAATAATCAAGATTTTAGGACTTTTATTTTTTCTTTTGTAATTGTGTAAAAAATGGAAAAAAACATAAAAAGCAGAATTTTAATGTGAAGACATTTTTTGCTATAATCATTAGTTTTAGAGGCATTGTTAGTTTAGTGTGTGTGCAGAGTCCATTTCCCACATCTTTCCTCAAGTATCTTCTATTTTTATCATGAATTCCCTTTTAATCAACTGTAGGTTATTTAAAAATAAATTCCTACAACTTAACGGAAACTTAGTGTCTGCCTCTTTGTTGCCAACGGCACCAGGCCAGAGTTGGGGCTTTGGGGCTGGGACTTAGTGTGGGATGTGGTCTGTCTGCTCAGATCAACAAGGGCAGGTCTCTCCCCAGGAACAGATGGGACTGTGCCTGGCATGAAGGGGTGAGTCTGTCCTGCTGTTGTGGGGTGAAGCGGATCCAAAGTCCACATCCCCAGATAAAGACGGGCCTAGAAAGTAAAGGAAGGTACAGAAAGCCCCCGAGAACAGGTGGGGTGCAGGAACGGATCTGAAGCCTAGTGTGGGTTATGTCATTGAGCAAGACAGAGCCAAGCATATTTGGGGGGCAGATTTTTGGAGCATTTTCCATGTGTACTGGCCAGAAGCAGATAGTGGCTTCTTTGGAGCTAGGTGTGGTTGTCGAGGCTGAGACAGAAGGATTGCAGCTTCGAGGAGAGTATACAGTAATTTAGTGACACCCTGTTTCAAAGTAAAAAGGACTGGTTACACCCCCAGCTTAGTGGTAGAATGCCCTTGGTTCAACCCTCAGTACCACACACAAAAGAAGGTAGCTACTTTGAATTTGCATATGTGGCTAAATTCACAGGATAAGAAGAATTAAGGGTCCTGAGCCCCAGCCAGTGCCAAATCTCAGAAGCCCCTCCCTGCTGAAGTAAAGAGTCAGCAAGCAGCGCTCGCCCATGGTTGGTTGAAAAGGGAATGGCCTATGACTACTTCCAAGTCCCTGGGTACCTACCTGGCCACGGTCCTTCTAAAGGTTGTTTCTTCCATTATCCTAGGTTATGGTTAAGTCTGGAATTCAGGATGAAAGGTGAAGTCTCCAGCTCAAAGGGAGCAGAAAGGCCAAACTGGTCAGCATTGGCCACTCCGTGAAAGGGGCCCTGGGCCCCCCAGCCTGCTGGCATGAGCGGGGACATTCATGGTCTCAGTTCTCCCTGGGGCTGGGGGACAGGGCTGGTGTTGGGCCCACAGCGGAGAATCCTGGGGCTCCTTGGCAGCCTGTATTTCATTAGACATTGGGGAGAGCAGCACACACCCCAGGGCATAAAGGGGGTTACATAGACACCATTGCTTTGGAGCAAGAGATTGCAGCCAGAAATTGTTAAATTTTGTGGTGTTGAAGTAGCCGGACTATGGAATGTAAGCAATAGCAACAAAGAGGCTCTTCAGGTCCACAACTGATTCGCCATGGCTAGTGCCTCTATGACGAGAAAGTGGACCTCAGATGTGGGACTGGATCAGGACCTAATGATTAGGGTACAAACTTACCCACAGCTAGAAATCAGACATGAGAGATCTTGCGGGCAGAAGCCCTTGAGCAGGAGGGAGTGCCTACCTTGTTGGCAAGGCCCCTGCGAGTCTGAGGACAGGCACAGGACAACTGGGTGCTGGTCAAGACAACTGAAGGGCATCCCAGGCTGTGGCAGCAGGCCCGGGAGAGCAAAGCCAGAGACCAGGAAGCTGAGAGAAGAGGCCTGACAGGTGGAGCGGGGGCTGGATGCAAAGGGCCTTGAAGGATGCTTGCGCCTGGCATCAGGAGTACACCCGCCCCATGCGTGGTCACCGGTAGGTCTCATCACTTCCAGCCGTGTCCGAGAACAGAGGCCAGATGGCCAAAGTCTTAGAAACTCTCCGTCAGGCCCTTGTGTTGTGCCCGAGTCCAGCTGAGGGTGGCGGCTTCCACATGCTACCTAAGCCATACATCTGGGTGGTAATTTGCTGCTCTCCCTCCTCTCCTCTCCTTCACATTAGGTCAGCAAGTCTCCCTGCCAAAAGCTGTCAGATCTAACTCAGGCTCTGCCACATTAAAAAAAAAAAAAAAAAACTTCACAGACCCAGCCCTTTCCAGCCACCACCTCTTTTCCTTTCCTTCATTTCACAAACAAGCACCTTCCTTGAGTCACCGACACCACCCAGTCGCTCCCACCCACTGCAGCTAGCTTCTGTCTGTCCGCCCCAACTGCCTCCCTGCGCTCTGACCACCATCACCAGTGACTAAGTGACCAAACCAATAAAAAGCCTCTCCACTCTGCATCTTGCTTAAGCTCTTTAGGGGGCACTGGTGGTGCTTTTTTTTTTTTTACATTTCTTTTTTTTTTTTTTTTTTGCGGTACCGGGGATTGAACGCAGGGGCGTTCTACCTCCGCGCTACGCCCCCGGCCCTATTTTTTTATGCTTTATTTTTGAAACCGGGTATCACGAAGTTGCAGAGGGCCTCACTAGGGAGAGAGAGGGACAGGGACAGGGAGAGAAAGAGAGAGAGAGAGAGAGAGAGAGGAGAGGAGAGATAAATCACGCGCGCCCTGCGCATGCGCGATGAGGTTGGCCGCGAACTCGGATCCTCCGGTCTCCGCCTCCCAAAGTACTGGGATTACAAGCGTGCGCCACCACGCCCGGCTTTACATTTCTTTTGAACTTTATCATAAAGCCAGTATTTCAAGTGTACAATGATTTTATATAAAATTGTGTGTGTATATATACATTTTATATATATATAAATATATATGTAATATATACATATATAATAATAATATAAATATATGTCATATATAATATATACATATATAATATATATAAATTTTATATATATAGTTTATATATATATATATAAACTTCCAATTGGAGCACCCATCACCATAAATTGGTTTTAGAATATTCTCACAGCCAGCCTTCACTAAGCTCTATAAATTTATCTTTCTTGGACATTTCATATGAAAGGAGTCATATATTATGCAACCACTCCCTTCTAAAAACATCTGTCCGGCTCCAGAACGTCACCCTCTCCTGGTTTCACTCCTGTCTCTCAGGCTGTGGCCGAGTCGCCTCTAATCAGGTCCTTCGGGGCCGTGGCTCTCCTCTCAGCCCACCTGATTCCAGTCACACCTGAGGGTCATGGCTCAAAGCCCTCTCCTGAGCTCCAGACACTGCCAACTGCACCTGACTCAGCACTGCTGGAACAGAGCCCAGCACCTGATACTCCAAGCCTGTTGGGCCAGGTTTTCCCATCTCAGTGGAAGGTACCACATCCCTTCTGTCCCCAGCCCAGAAACCAGATAGCCCCATCCTTCACTCCTTTTTCTCAGTCCCACATCCAGTAAATTACCAGTTCTGAAACCACTTTCTAAATATCATGTTCAATGAATATAGATATTCCCCCAACAGGGGAAACATTTTTAAATTTCCTTTTTGGGGGGAAAAAAAGTTGAGTTGGGTATGGTGGTACACACCTGTAATCCCAGTACTTCAGAGGCTGAGACAGAAGGAAGATCGCAGGTTCAAGGCCAGCATGTGGACCCTGTTTCAAAATAAGGGCTGGGGGTGTAGCTCAGAGGTAGGACACCCCAGGGTTCAATCACCAGTACTACAAAAAAGAGTTGATTTATATTTCAGTCCTTACAAATTCCCTCACATAATGAGATACTCTCAACTTGTTCTGAACCAAAAAGTACTCTTAGGAGGAAGCACATTACCCTGAAATGACCTCAGTCAAGCCAGTTTTGGATGTTTATAAGTAGTCCCCTGACAAAATCAGTAAACAAAGAGGTGAAGAAATTTAACATAGACTTAGTAATTATTTCTCACAAAACCAAGTATTCCATGTAAACACGCCTCTTAAAGGTTACTAAACAGCAAGACTGTTGACTTTTTTTAGGCTCGGTATTTATGCTGTACTTACATATGTTTTTTACAGAATATTTTAGAAAAGTAAATATTTATGGATAACATGATAGAGTTAAGATTTGCATCAAAATACAAGGGGGTTTAGTAGATTGAGGAACAAGAGTGGACACCAGTTCATGATTACTGAAGCTGGGGTAAGCCCTTGCCCCGCAGGCGTGAGGCCCTGGGTCCCATTACCAGCACCACAAAAAAAAAAAACAATAACAATAATAAGCACATAACTGCCAAAGCTGGGTGATGGAAGCTCACTACTTTCCTGTAAGTGGAATGAGCTTTTTTAGTCTACATAAAATGTTTAAAACTGTACAGTAAATCATTGCAATGTACCAATAAAAGCATTTTAAGACCTATACGGTATTATGAAGATCATTTTTTATATCTACAGGAGAAATGGAGAAGGAAAACCTGTTTTAATGTTATACTAAAAAGTAATTTCAAGCTGGGCGTGGTGGCATGTGCCTGTAATCCCAGTACTCAGGAGGCTGAGACAGGAGGATCACAGGTTTGGCCAGCCTCAGCAATTCAGTGAGGCTCTCAGCAACCTAGCAAGACCTGTTTCCAAATAAAAAATAAAATAGGGGGTGTAGCTTGGAGGTAGAATGCCCCTGGGTTCAATCCCCAGCACTAGAATAAATAAATATGGCTGGGGGTGTAACTCAGAGGTAGGATTGCCCTGGGTTCAATCCCCAGTACCAAAAAAAAAGTAATCATGTGCCAGGCATGGTGGCGCATTCCTGTAATCCCAGTATTTGGGACGCTGAGATAGAAGGATCGCAGGTTCGAGGGTAGCCTCAGCAATGTAGTGAGGTTCTCAGACCTGTTTCAAAACCAAAAATTAAAAAAGAGGCTGTGGCCGGGCATGATGGCGCACACTTGTAATCCCAGTACTTGGGAGGCGGAGACCGGAGGATCCGGGTTCATGGCCAGCCTCAGCTATTTAGGCCCTCCGCAACTTCATGAGACCCGGTTTTAAAGTAAAGTAGAAAAAGTAGGGCTGGGGGTGTAGCTTGGAGGTAAAATGCTCCTGGGTTCAATCCCCGGTACCACAACAACAAAAAAAGAGGCTGTGGGGTGTAGTTCAGAGGTAGAATGCCCCTGGGTTCAATCCCTACTACCAAGAAAAAAAAAAAGCTCAGATTAAAATTTCCAGTAATAGCATCAATAGCATCTCTCCACAACAACAGGGATGAAACTCAACATTATGCTGAACGTAGACACAAGAGTATATGTACTCTCAGCCAGGCGTGGTGGTGCATGCTTGTAATCCCAGTACTTGGGAGGCTGAGACAGGAGGATCCGGGTTTGCGGCCAGCCTCAGCTACTTAGTGAGGCCCTCGGCAATTTAGTGAGACCCTGTTTCAAAATAAAGAATACATGCCGGGCGTGGTGGTGCATGCTTGTAATCCCAGTACTTTGGGAGGCGGAGACCAGAGGATCCGGGTTCGTCGCCAGCCTCAGCTCTCTCTCTCTCTCTCTTTCTCTCTCTCTCTGTCTCTCTCTCTCTCTATTTAGTGAGGCCCTCCGCAACTTCGTGAGACCTGGTTTCAAAATAAAGTATAAAAAATAGGGCTGGGGGTGTAGCATGGAGGTAGAACGCCCCTGGGTTCAATCCCCGGTACCGCAAAAAAAAAAATAATAAATAAATAAATAAATAAATAAATAAATAAATAAATAAAATAAAGAATACAAAATAGGGCTGGGTGTGTAGCTCGGAGGTAGAATGCCCCTGGGTTCAATCCCCAGTACTGCAAAAAAAAAAGAGTATATGTACTCTCACTGGGCATGGTGGTGCAGGCTGTAATCCCACTACTCCAGAGGCTGAGGCAGAAGGATGGCAAAGTTCAAGGCCAGTGTGGGCAATTTAGCGAGAGTCTCTGAAGATAAAAAAGGGATGTAGCTCAGTGGTAGGGCGCCCCTGGGTTTGATCCCCAGTACTGCAAAAAAAGGAAAGGAAAGGAACAAGGCATGGTGGCACATGCCTGTAATCCCAGTACTTTGGAGACTGAGACAGGAGGATGGCAGCTTTGAAGCAATCCTCAGCTACTTAGTGAGACCCCGTTTCAAAATAAAAAATAAAAAAGAGCTGGGGATGCAGCTTAGAGGTAGAATGCCCCAGGGTTCAATCAAAGAGAGAGAGAGAGAGAGAGAGAGAGAGGAAAGAAAGGGAAAGAGAGAGAGTCTATATCCTCCATTATTCCATAAGGAAGGAGGGAGGGAGGGAGGGAGGGAGGGAGGAAGGAAGGAAGGAAGGAAGGAAGGAAGGAAGGAAGGAAGGAAGGAAGGAAAGGGGAGAGAGAGGAAGAGTCTATATCCTTCCTGATTCCATTTGTATGTAATTCTAGAATAGGCAAAACTTACCTGTAGGGACAGAGAGTAAATCAGCGGTTGCAGATGGGATGGGGGAGTTTTTACAACGGAGCACCAGAGAGTCTGGGAGATGGGAATGTTCTCCACCTCGCGTGGGTGGAATCCCCAAGGGAATGCACTTGTCAAACCTCACCAACTTTATACTCCAAATGGGTGCATTTTGTATGTAAACTGTTCCTCAATAAGGTTGATTTTTCAGAAGTGCTCTCCAACCACTTAGAAGGCAGTGCAAGTGTGTTTTGAGAAAATATATTAGATGACTCAAAAAGTGGTTCTCCTGGTGAAAAATAGAAATCAAAGATTCATGAAGAGTTGAATTTACTGGAAATGTGTCAAAAATCAATATTCATGAATTAATAAGTTGTTTTAAATAAAATTATGTAAAATATGTGTATGTGTCACTAAACCTATCTGGACCTTTTAACCCTGCACCTCTAAAAATTGTTAGTATTTTAGTTGCAAAAATAAACCACAAAACACCTTAGGGTGAGTTTATTGTAAAAAAATGAGTGTTGGCCTCATATTTGGAGGGGCTGTATCTTTAGGCATTTATGGTAGCTCTCCCTTCGCTCCATCCCCACAGCCACCAGCAGGTCTAGATGAGGCCAGGTGTCCCTTCTCAGTGCTCCCAGGGCCCTCACCACAGGGAATCGGCACAGGCTGCTGGCATTTCCGTATCCCCTCCTAGAATGAGTAGTGAAGCAACCACAGTAGCTGGCTGCCCCCCCCCCCAGCACCCGCTGGACAGCCTCAACAGGGGCAATCAGCCAGGACCTAGGAGGTCCGTGGAAGGAGCCCTGGGAGGGGCTGGGCCAGGTGATTTTGCCTCCAGTGAGAAAACACAGGGCCCGTGAGGGACTGAATACACCCCAGGTGAGGAGGAAGCAGGAAGTCATGCCCTCAGAGGTGTGAGGCCAGGGCTGTGTGTGGTGGTGCGCGCCTGCAATCCCAGTAGTTGGGAGGCTGAGACAGGAGGAATGCAGGTTCAAGGCCAGCCTTGGCAATTTAGCAGGGCCCTCGGCAAGTTAGTGAGACCCTATTTCAAAATAAAATATAAAAAGGCTGGGGGTGTAGCTCAGAGGTAGAATGCCCCTGGGTTCAATCTCTAGTATTGAATGAAAAAAAAAAAAGTGTGTGGCCAGATGACTAAGGTGGAACTGTAGATAGATTTGGAAGCGAGAGGTCAAGAGCCTAGACTGACTGCAGCGTGGGGTAGAGCTCAAGGTGCACTGTGATGAGTACTTAGGAAGTACTGCCTGTGCGATGGCTACTCAGCTCATCTAACACAAGAAACAGTAAAAAAGAAGAGTTTAAGCCAGGGGCAGGAGGGTGGCACATGCCTGTAATCCCAGTACTTGGGAGGCTGAGACAGGAGGATCGCAGGTTCACAGCCAGCAGCAGCAACTTAGTGAGACCCTGTTTCCAAAAAAAAAATAAAAAGAGCTGGGGGTATAGCTCAGAGATAGAATGCCCCTGGGTTCAATC
>PVJS01014556.1:0-26957 GCA_004027185.1 Glis glis
TTTGTGGTACCGGGGATTGAACCCAAGGGCGTTCTACCTCCGCGCTACACCCCCGGCCCTATTTTTTATACTGTATTTTGAAACCGGGTCTCACGAAGTTGTGGAGGGCCTCACTAAGTGGAGAGAGAGAGAGAGAGGGAGACAGGGAGAGAGAGAGAGAGAGAGAGCTGAGGCTGGCAGTGAACCTGGATCCTCCGGTCTCCGCCTCCCAAAGTACTGGGATTACAAGCGTGTACCACCACACCTGGCTCCCAGCCCTATTTTTTATTCTTTATTTTGAAACAGTGTCTCACTAAGTTGCGGAGGGCCTCACTAAGTAGCTGAGGCTGGCTGCTAACCTGGATCCTCCAGTCTCAGCCTCCCAAGTACTGGGATTACAAGCGTGCGCCACCACACCCGGCTTTATTTATTTATTTATTTATTTATTTATTTATTTTTGCGGTACTGGGGATTGAACCCAGGGGCATTCTACCTCCAAGCTACACCCCCCCAGCCCTATTTTTTTGTCTTTATTTTGAAACAGGGTCTCACTAAGTTGCGGAGGGCCTCACTAAGTAGCTGAGGCTGGCTGCGAACCCTGATCTTCTGGTCTCAGCCTCCCAAGTACTGGGATTACAAGTGTGCGCCACCACGCCCGGCTCCGGCTTTATTTTTTATTTTGAAACAGAGCCTTGCTAAATTGCTGAAGCTGACCTTGAACCTGCAGTCCTGTATCTTGGCCCCTCAAGTACTGGGATTACAGGTGTGTGCCACCACATCTGGCTATTTTCTATTTTGAAACAGTGTCTCAACTAAGTTGCTGAGGGCTCACTAAATTGCTAAACCTGGCCTCCAGCCTGCGAGATCCTTCTGTCTCAGCCTCCCAACTTCTGGGATTACAGGCATGCACCACCACACCTGGTTGGAATCCTTCACTTTAAGTGGTTAATTTTATGCTATGTGAACTTCACATCAATTAAAACAGAAACAGCAGCTGGGCGTGGTGGCGCACGCTTGTAATCCCAGTACTTTGGGAGGCAGAGACCGGAGGATCCGGGTTCGAGGCCAGCCTCAGCTCTCGCTCTCTCCCTGTCTCTCTCTTTCTCTCTCTCTCTCTCTCTCTCCTTAGTGAGGCCCTCCGCAACTTCGTGAGACCCGGTTTCAAAATAAAGCATAAAAAAAATAGGGCCAGGGGTGTAGTGCGGAGGTAGAACACCCCTGCGTTCAATCCCTGGTACCGCAAAAAGAAAAAACAAAAAAAAAACAGGAACACCCAGCACAAAGTCCCACACAGAACAAGCCCTCAAAATGAGTCAAAGCTGGGCATGGTGACACATGTCTGTAATCCCAGTACTCACCAGGCTGAGACAAGATGATCACAGGTTCAAGGACAGCCTCAGCAACTTAGTGAGAACTTGTCTCAAAATTAAAAAATAAAATGGGGGTGGAGATGTAGTTCAGAGGTAGAATTCCCCTGAGTTCAATGCCCAGTGCCAAAAAATAAATAAATAAAAAGGGATGGGGATAGCTGGGCATGGTGACACACACTCGTAATCCCAGTACTTGGGAGGCTGAGACAGAAGGATCACAGGTTCGAAGCCAGCATTGACAACTTAGCGAGGCCCTCTGTAATTTAGTAAGACCCTGTTTCCAATTAAATAAAATCGGGTTGGGGGTATAACTTGGAGGTAGAATGCCTCTGGGTTCCATTCCCAGTACCAAAAAAAGGGGGGGGCTGGGGTTGTAGCTTGGAGGTAGGATGCCTCTGGGTTCATCTTCCAGTACCAAAAAAAAAAAAAAAAGTGAGTAGTTCAGCAGGCACAGTCCCAGCTAGGGGCTGGGATGGAGGTTCACTTGAGTCCAGGAGTTCAACACTAGCCTAGGCAGCCACTGAGCAAGACCCTGCTTCAAAAATAAAAAAATAAGGTGGAGCATGGTGGCACACACCTATAATCCCAGTATTTGAGAGGCTGAGACAAGAGGATTGTTGCAGCAACTTAGTGAGACCCTGCTTCAAATGAGAAATAAAAAGGATGGGGGGTGTAGCTTGGAGGTAGAATGCCCCTGGGTTCAATCCCTAGCACCACAAAAAATAAAAAATAAAAGGGAGCCAGATGTGGGGGCATATGCCTATAATCCTAGTACTTGGGAGGCTGAAACAGGAGGATAAGGTTCCAAGTCAGCCTCAGCAACTTAGCATGGCTCTCAGCAACTTAGTGAGACCCTGTTTCCAAATAATAAATAAAATAGGGCCAAGGGTGTAGCTTGGAGGTAGAATGCTCCTGGGTTCAATCCCCAACATCAAAAAAAAAAAAAAAAGGGCTGGGGTATAGCTCTGAGGTAGAATGCCTCTGGGTTCAATTCCCTGTACCAAAATAATAAATAAATAGATAAATAAATAAGAGAGAGAGAGAGAGAGAGAGAGAGAGAGAGAGGAAAACTCTTGTACAATCACTACTCCTATCTAGCTCCAAAATTTAGTCATCATCCCCAAAGAAGACCTACATCTACTAAGCAGGCACCCCCTCCCACTTCCCACCCCAACCCCTGGCAACCGCTAGTCTACTTCCTGTCTCTATGAATTTATCCGTTCTAGACTTCTTATCAATGGAGTCATACAATTTGTGGCCTTTTGTGTCTGGTTTCTCTTAGAACCTTGTTTTCAAGGTTCATTCATCTTGCATTCTGTGCCTCATTCCTCTCTGTGGCTGCATAGCATCCCATTGTATGGATGGATCGGATTTTCTTTACCCCACTGTTAGATGTGTGGGTTCTGCCCTCCTGTTTGGCTATTGTGAATAGTGCTGCTATGAATGTTCATATACAAGTGCCTGTTTGCATACATTTCATTTCTCTTGGGGGTATCCCAAGAGTGGAATTGCTAGGCTGGGCGTGGTGGCCCACGCTTGTAATCCCAGTACTTAGGAGGCTGAGACAGGAGGATCACAGGTTCATGGCCAGCCTCAGCTACTTGGTGTGGCCCTGCGCAACTTAGTGAGACCCTGTTTCAAAATAAAGAATAAGCCGGGCGTGGTGGCGCATGCTTGTAATCCCAGTACTTGGGAGGCGGAGACCGGAGGATCCGGGTTCACAGGCAGCCTCAGCTACTTAGGCCCTCCGCAACTTTGCAAGACCCGGTTTCAAAATAAAGTATAAATCAATAGGGCTGGGGGTGTAGCTCAGAGGTAGAACATCCCTGGGTTCAATCCCCGATACCGCAAAAAAATAAAAAAAAATAGGGCTGGGGGTGGTGTAGCTTGGAGGTAGAATGCCCCTGGGTTCAATCCCCAGTACCGAAAAATAAATAAATAAATAATAGGGCTAGGGGTGCATGCAGCTCAGAGGTAGGCTGCCCCTGGGTTCAATGCCTGGTGCTACAAAAATAAATAAAAACATCCGGGGATGTAGCTCAGTGGTAGAGCGCCCTTGGGTTTCATCCCCAGTACCACAAGGGGGGGGGGGCCTGACGCTGGGAGCTATAGAATGTTGTCAGAGTCAAAGCCACATGACTGGAGGATGGTGGAGCCTAGGTTTCCTCCAGTTCCAGGTCAGTCCCATCCTGCTAGGCCCAACTCTCTCCCTTGATCTTGCCTTTTCTGACCAAAGACATTGCTCCCCTGGCAGCCTGTGCACCTCACATGTCCTGCTCTTCTTCCTCTCAAAGGAGACATGAGCTCCCTGAAGGCAGCTCCACACAGGCCCAGAGGCAACTTTGGGGAATCGCCAGGGAGTACTGGGCATGGAGGGCAGGGGAGGAAAAGTCCTTTGAAGTCTAGCATTGGAAGCACATAAGGAGCGGTGGAAACTACAATGGGGCCCGAGAGCAGGATGGAGAGGCGTGCCCTGGGCCCTGAGCCATTGCCTCTTCTCTGGGGCTCTGGACAAAGCAGGGAGGGTCAGGGAGACTTTAGATGTCCCATCCCAGGGCTAGCTGACAAACTGGACAGGGCCTCTGAGCATTCTGAGCAGCCCCAGCATCTCTGCTGGACAGGAAGGGGCCACACAAGCACGTGGCTGTTGAGCCTCTGTGATCACCAGGCACAGCACAGCACTGTGTAGAGGTGGCATCCACAGGACTGAGAACCATGGCAGCTAGTTTACGCTGCGTGCTTCCAGCAGCCCTGGAAAAGGCACGGTCACCATCTCCCTTCTTAGAAGGGGCCAGCAGCAGGAATTGGAGGGAGTGCTGGAGGGGCACCAGGGAGCACCTGAGCAGGCACACAGCCAGGGACAGAGGCAGGGGCTGCGGGCTGGCCGAGGCAGCCGGGCATCCGGGAAGGAGGCCAGCCCAGGGTGCAGTGAAGCTGCCGCCAGCGCCAGCGACTCTAGTCCAGGCGGAGCCTCAGCGATTCTGCTGGCTCAGCGGCCCCTCCTCCCAGGATCCTCCTCGGAGGCCTGACTTCCTGGAGGGCTGCCTGAGTCCCACGCCTCTTCATCCTCATCCCCCAGCCAGAGCGGCTGCCAGCTGTGCCACCCTCATCCTCAGGCCCGGGGGACCCCTGGCTGGTGTGCATCTCTGTTCCCACATGGGCCTTCCCATCAGCCCCGGGCTGTAGGCAGAGCTGGTGGCCCATTTTACAGAGGAAGCAGCTAAGCATCAGGACCTTGTCCAAGGTCACAGTATCTGATCTGGGGCCTCTGGACCCCTCCTGGACTCTGGTCCTCCTCCTGCCACTCCACCTGATGGGGTGAGGAGTCTCTGGGGCCACAAGCAGAAGCCCACCTGGAACCCAGGTTCCCCTTCTAGCCACACTGAGTATATACCAGGGACCTTGGACTTTCCTGCCCCAAACGCCCCATGCCTGCTCCTAGAATCTGTACAGGCCCTCTTCCCGGGTCTGTCCTGAAGGTGGGCCACGCAGTGGTGACTGGGCTGAGGCGTGACTCAGGAGTGCCTGTTTGTGGGGTGTGGATGATGCTGGAACTGGGCAGAGAACAGGAGTGGGGCTGCTGCAGGCAGGGGCCAGTTACCCAAAAGGAATCTAAGAATTCTAAATTTAAACTTGGCCTTTCAGGTCATGATGAAGGTATATTTGTCAAGGTAGGAGGATAGAACATATTTTATTTAACAGGTTATTAGTGTGAGTTAAAACAAACATTCAGACATTTGGTGAGTGGGCTTGTGTTTGTATTTTTGCTCCAGGCCCCACAAATGTCAGACACAGAGGTTTATTACCTTAACAAGCCCAAAACACAACAATAAGAATAAAGATGATAGCTGGCTTCTAATTTTTATTTTTGTGGTGCTTCCTGTGCGCTAGACACTGTAATACAAAGATGAACCAAACACAGTCGCTACCTAGATAGCCCAGACAGGGAGATTCAGGAGTACCACAGTAGCCACAGCGGCCATTTGTAAGCTCTTACTGAGTCCTGTGTGCACAGCATCATGATTAACCCTGCAGTAACCTAAGCGGAGGTGTCAGCCTTGCCCTGTTTTTTTTGTTTGTTTGTGGGGTTTTTTTTTGTTTGTTTGTTTTTTGGTACTGGAGCTTGAGCTCAAGGATGCTCTACCTCTTAGTTATACCCTCAACCCTATTTTATTTTTATTTTGAAACAGGGTCTCGGCAAATTGCTGAGGCTGTCCTTGAACTTGCGATACTCTTATCTCAGCCTCCCAAGTACTGGGATTACAGGCATGCGCCACCACACCTGGATATGCTTGCCCGGTTTTACACAGGGGGAAACAGAAGCTCCAAAAGACAAGGCGGTGTGGTGGTGCATGCCTGTAATCCCAGTACTTGGGAGGCTGAGACAGGAGGATCACAGGTTTGAGGACAGCCTCGGCAAGCAGTGAGACTCTCATCAACCTAGCTAGATCCTGTTTCAAAATAAAAATAAAATAGGGCGGAGAGGGGTGTAGCTTGGGGTAGAATGCCTCTGGGTTCAATTCCCAGACACACACATACACACACACACATACACACACACACACACACACACACACACACACACACACACCAGCACAGTAGAGGAAGAACTGGGACAAGCCCAGGAACCAACATGGGTTTGAAGTCTAGACTCATGACCAGAGCCTCAGACCTCAAGTGGGACACATCGGTACTCTGAACCTCAGTTTTTCATCTGTTTGTTTTTGTGGTGCTGGGGATTGAATCCAGGGGCACATTCTGTCTCCTAGCTACCCTCCCCCCAGCCCCTTTTTTTTTTTAACGGTACTGGGGATTGAAGCCAGGGGCATTCTACCTCCGAGCTACACCCACAGCCCTATTTTTTATTCTTTATTTTGGAACAGGGTCTCACTAAAGTGCGGAGGGCCTCACTAAGTAGCTGAGGCTAGCCGTGAACCTGGATCCTCTAGTCTCAGCCTCCTAAGTACTGGGATTACAAGCATGTGCTACCACACCCGGTTTATTCTTTATTTTGAAACAGGGTCTCACTAAATTGAGGAGTGCCTCACTAAGTAGCTGAGGCTGGCTGCGAACCTGTGATCCTCCTGTCTCAGCCTCTCAAGTACTGGGATTACAGGCATGTACCATGCCTGGCTCAGTTTTTTCATCTGTATAATGGGGACAAGAAGCTGGGTGTGGTGGCACACGCTTGTAATCCCAGTACTTGGGAGGCTGAGACGGGAGGATCCGGGTTTACGGACAGCCTCAGCTACTCAGTGAGGCCCTCCGCAACTTCGTGAGACCCGGTTTCAAAATAAAGTATAAAAAAATAGGGCCGGGGGTGTAGCTCGGAGGTAAAACGCCCCTGGGTTCAATCCCCGGTACCACACACACACAAAAAAGTTAGTGAGGCCCTGTTTCCAAATTAAAAAATAAGACTGGGGGTGTAGCTTAGAGATACAATGCCCCTGGGTTCAAGTTCAATCCCCAGCACCCCCCCCCCCACAAAAGAGGTAGAATGCCTCTGGGTTCAATCCCCAGTACCACACTCACACAGAGAAAGATGGTGACAAGAAGTCCAACCTCATCTACAAAGTGGCTAGCACAGCACCTAACTTGGCATGTACCCAGGAATTGGTCACTGAAAAGAGAGGGGGGCTTGCATTTAGGGACCTCTCTGGGAGCCCAGCACATGCCAGAAGACATGGGCTTGCTCCCTAAACTTAATGAGAGACCCACAAGGGAATGGCATGATCCCGGGGCTCCCTGGGCCCGCTGCTTCTCCATCCCCACCCTCTGGCCACCCTCCTGGACCTGCTTCATAGTCCTGAGCCACAGGGAGCTGGGCATCAGGCCATGCATCATACCTGTGACTCTCACTAAATTCTCCCAACAGCCTTGCTAGGTTGGGTGCTAACCTGCTCCTCCCTGCCGATTAGGCAACAGCCTGAGCCAGGATGCAGACCCCAACTGGCCTGTGTCCACCGTGCTGCGGGTGTGGCAAGGAGAGGGTGTGAGGCCCAGGGCTGGCCAGGCCTTCGGACAGGAGTTAGGAGTCCACAGACAGCATCCTTTGCATAGAACTGGCCTGCCCAGAGCTGCAGGAACCTGTGGCTGGAGGCTGGAGGGTAAGCAGCCTCAGGCGAGTCAGCAGATTGGTGCTGGGCAGGGCTGTGACCCTGGTGGCGCTGGGGAAGGGAGGGTTAAGCCCCCTTCGTAGTGGATATGGGGGGTTACACCCCACTTGGTGCTCCCTGCCCTGCATTGTTTGTGGCGAAGAGCCCGAGGCTGCCAGGGAAGAAGGTGTAGTTGGGGGGGGGGGTGCGGGTTCCCTGACACCGAATTCATTATTGGGAGATTCCTTTTCACAATCCCTCGACACCTCCCACGGGAACCACGGGCCAGAAATGTCTGACAGCCTCTGGCGGGCCGGCTCCCGTGCCACTGGTGCCCGGGTCTCCGCCCGCCCGCTGCCTCCGAGTCCCTCCCCCTTGGGTCCCGCAGCCTCTGGAAGCCTCTCCCAGGCTCAGCATCGCGCCGCCGCCGTGTCGCGGCTCCGCGGCCAGCCCCGGCGCCGCGGTCCTCGGCCCCCGGCGGTCGCCCCCGGCCGCCCGCGGTCTGCAGAGGCCCGGCCGGAGCCGCCCGCCGGCACGTGGGGAGGGGGCGTCCGGGGGAGGGGCCCGATGCAGGGGCGGAGCCTCGGAGCCGGGCGCGCGGCCGGCGCGGGCTGACGGAGGTCAGCGGCCGCGGAGCGGACCCCGGCGTCCGGGAGGCGGCGCAGGTGCCGCGCCCCCGCCCGCGCCCGCGCCCCCCGCCCGTGACGCGCGCCCGCCCCTCGCGCCCGAGCCCCTGCCCAGCCCCAGCCCGCCGAGGGCGCAGGGCGGCGGGCGGCGCAGGCGGCGCGGCGCGGAGAGGATGCGGCCGCAGGCGCGGGGCCGCCGCCGCCGCCTCTGAGCCGCCGAGCGCACGGAGCGCGCCGCGTCGCTGCAGCCCGGCCGCGCCATGGGGAAGGAGCAGGAGCTGGTGCAGGCAGTGAAGGCGGAGGACGTGGGGACCGCGCAGAGGCTGCTGCAGAGGCCGCGGCCCGGGAAGGCCAGTGAGTGCGGGGGGCGCGGGTGGGGAGGGGTGCTGTCGGTCCCCGGGGGCGGGGCGGGGCCTGCAGCTCCCAGACCCCCGATCCGCGCGCGCCCCCAGCGCTGGAGGAGGGGCGGCACCGAGCTCCGGCTGTCCTCGGATCCCCCGGCGGGCACCTGCGGCACCCACCTCCCTGGCCGGCCGCAGGCGTTCGCATCCCTCCCTCCCCGCCCTGGCCCCCTCCCTGCCCTGGCTGCGGGCTGACGGCTGCAGGTCTCTTCTGGGGCCTTGAAAGGGCAGGGCGAGGCGGCTTCCCTCCCACCCCACCCCAAGGAGGGAGGGAGGGGGCCCTTGCAGCCAGAGGCGACCTGGGGGCTGACAATCCCCGTCAGACCTCCCTTCCCAACTCCATGTTTAATAACACGCTTTTCAGGGAAGGGGGGGTGCAGGACCACGCTGGGGGTGTGGCTGCCCAGGCATGGCCCATGGGGGGCCATCTATTGACCAAGCCGAGGCCCAAGGTCGCCTAGCCTAGGGCAGTCGGCTCCAGACAGGGGCGGCCTGGGGCACAAGGGCTGTGGGCAGGCGCCAGCAGATCCTGGTCCTCCCTGACTTCCCTGCTAGGAAAGGGTATCCTGGGGGAGCGGGCCCCCACTAGCCATCCCTAGCTTTCGTTGTGGGGGCTCCAGGGAAGGGCTGGGATCTTGGAGCCCTGATCCCAGCACTCATCCCGGCTCAGCTCCGAGCCTCCCTGGGGGCCACAGAGATGGATGGATGGGATGGATGGGCGTGTGGACCAGCCGCGTGTGCGGCTGCGCACGTATGACCGTGTCAGTGTGTCAGGGCACCTGTGCCGGGGCTAGCAGGGCTCTGCAGGTCAGCACATGGGATCTGGGTGCCCTCACTCCCACCCCACCCAAAGACTATGTAAGCCGGGAGACCTCTCCCCTTTCTCCGGGGGATAGTGAGATCTGGGACTGCCTGGGGGGGTAGGTTCTGGAGGGAGCCCGGGGACAGCTGCCCCCAATGGCCCTGACTGGCCAGCTCCTGTCCACCTCGTGCAGTCAGAGCGAAGGGCACCAGTGCCTGGCAGGCACACAGGCTGACCCGCATCCTGGCTGGGAGGCTCTGCTCAGTGGGGCTGGTTTCGGGGGCCTCAGGGCTGAGAAAAGGAGGGCTTCTAGGGAGAGGGGAGACAGAAGGCAAAGTTTAGGCTTCCACCTAGTGGCCGTGTGTCCTTTGGCACAGACACCTGGCTCTCTGGGCCTCAGTTTCCTCATCTGTAGGGTGGGACGTTTGTGGTCCTTGCCTCAGCAGTGTAATGAGAGCAGGAGGGTGGGCATGAAGCACAGGTTCTTAGTAAATGTGAACAAGGATGGCTTCCTTTGACAGCTGTGAAGTGCAGGCCTCAGACTTAGGGTTTCTCCTTCCTTCTCTTCTGTCATCCTGGGGAGGTGAGGGGGTTTTCACCTCTACTCGGTCTCTACCTCTGTCTAGTCTGCCTAGTCTGGCCTCTGGAGCAGAAGAGACACCTGCCCTGTCCCCCGTATCTGTACTCTCTGACTCACAGGGGCGGGCATAATAAATCAGACGGAGAAATCCCTCCATGAATTAGCACAGTCGTCATGGCAACGCTGGCCTGCTTTGGAGTAAGATGTATTTTGATTCAGCAAAGTACAGCTGGAGTTTGGGCCACTGGGTGGGGGGCACCCAGCAGTGTCCTGGAGTGTTCCCCCAGCCCAGAGGAGTTCCCACAATCCTTGTGTCCTTGATCCCCTCTTCCCTCCACCCCACAGCTGCTATCACCCTAGGCTCTGCAGCCCCCATCCTGCCTTGAAGGGAGCCTCTCTGTGCACACACAGGCGCCACACTTAGCAGTTGTCCTTGAGGGGAGAGGAGACTGCCCTGGAGGGAAAGAGCCAGCCTGGGCGCCCTCCTGCTGCAGGGAGGGGCCTCCCCTTCCCTGCGGCCCAGCTTCCCTTCCCTTCCCAGGCAGGCTGAAGGTGCCCAGGAGGAATTCCCTGAACACTCTGGTCCTGTGCCCACCTCCCTCTCACCTTGGCCCACTAAGAGTTGCCTTCCAGCCTGGCCTTTGGATCTGACCTCCAAGGTGGGGGTGGTCTTAGAACAGCAGTTAGAGGGCTGGGGTCATGAGAAATAGGGCGGGTTGGAGGGCAAGGTTAGTGGGCCATCACTGATGTAGAATGTAGGACTTTGTGACCTCATGGAAAGGGAAAGGGACTCCCAGGACCTTCAGCTTGGCCGCATTCACCCCTTCCCCACCTCCCCGCCCCCCAACATCCTCTGCTCCTGCTTCATTCTGAGAACCTGTGTGTGGGGGACAGCCTTTCTGGCCCTAGGCCCTCTTCAGTTCTGGGGCCTTCCTGGGCACCCAGGGTCCCTGCAGGCATTGTGGGGTTTCCCGAGACTCTTTTCCTCCAGAGGAAACCATGGGCAGATGACTTTAGAAAGGTGACCCTCCTGGTGCCACACACCTGTAATCTCAGTACTTGAGAGGCTGAGATAGGAGGATTGCAGGTTTGAGGCCAGCCTCAGCAATTTAGTGAGGTTCTCAGCAACTTAGACCCTGTTTCCAAATAAAAAATAAAATAGGGCTGGGGGTATAGCTCAGAGGTAGAATGCCCTGATTTCAATCCCTAGTACCGAAAAGAAAAAAAGAAAAGAAAGGTGACCCTCCTCCTGTAGGAGTGGTCTCCTTCCTAATGGAGACTCCTCCCCACTGGTATCTGTCACTTTCTGGGCCTTGACCTCCAAGCCCCTCTGAAACGTCAGCCCCTGCAGGTGAGTCCAGGTAAACAGGTGGGCTTGGCTGGGTTCCAGTCTGAGCACCTTGCTCCACCGCTGCCTGGTGGCCCCAGGTGGCCGGGGTGAGAGGCCAGGCTGAGGAAGTATTGGGCAGTGCTGAGAACTGGTGACACTGGAGTCCTGAAGAGAAGGGGCAGCATCCCAGGCATTGCCCCTCAGATCAGGCAGATATGGCATAGGCCCAGCTGCACTGTTTACAGGGCCCGGTGCAAGATGAAGGCACAGGACCCTGTATCCAAAAGTTAAATTTCAGGCGTGGGGCCCTTCTGAGCAACCACACAGTCACATACCCATGAAGCTGGCCCTGGAGAGGGATGGTGTGTGGGACAGGGATGTCGGCTTAGTGACCAGCTCAGCATCTTGTAGTGGCAGGCCCCGTTCCAGCCACTGCGGGTGCAGCATGGAGCAAAGTCGATGAAAGCCCTTGTCCTCAGGGAGTGCATAGTTCAGTGACAGAGAGGGACAAAACATATGTTAATCAGTAGATGTGATGTGGTGGGTGATGATGGAGGGCTAAAGAGACTTGGGGAGGGGCGAGTTGCTGTTTTGGACAAGAGGCTTTGCCCAGTAATGGACACCTGGATAGAGACCTGAAGGCTGTGAGAGGGGAGACACGTGGCTAACTGGGGGCAGAGTAATCCTCACATATACAAACTGTGTGTGCAAAGGCCCTGTGGCAGGGGCGGCCTGTATGTTGGAGGGACACTGAGGAGGGTGGGGAGTCAGAGCAAAGGCAGGGTCCGCATCCTGCAGAGTCATTGTGTCTGGCTTTAGCCCCCACCCCAGTGAGCCGGGCTCTGGAGGGTCTCTAGGGCTCTGACGGGTGGGTACAGAGGACAAGCCAAGGGACACAGGCAGGGAGTAGGGAGGCAAGTGGAGGAGGCCGGGGTAGGGGTCCTGTGAGAGGTGCTGGCCTGGGCCAGGCTGATGACCAGCTTGATGACCAGTGGAGAAGAGTAGGACCTTGAGTGTGTGTGTGTGTGTGTTTTTTTTTTTTTTGCGGTACCGGGGATTGAACGCAGGGGCGTTCTACCTCCACGCTACGCCCCCGGCCCTATTTTTTATACTTTATTTTGAAACCGGGTCTCACAAAGTTGCGGAGAGCCTCACTAAGGAGAGAGAGAGAGAGGGAGCGAGCTGAGGCTGGCCGCGAACCCGGATCCTCTGGTCTCCGCCTCCCAAAGTACTGGGATTACAAGCGTGCGCCACCACGCCCGGCCCTTGAGTGTGTTTTGAGCAAATCTTGAGGTAGCACTGACAGGATTTACCTGAAGACACCTCTTAGGTGCGTGAGAAAGGCGCTGGGGCTGACTGCAAGGGTTGGTGCTGATGACTAAGATGGGCACTGGCGCCAGCAGTGGCTGAGCAGAGGGAAGGCTGGGGGGTGGAGATGCCTTCCATTAGGGGAGACCCCGTGACACCTGGAAGGTGGGACTTCCTCCCACCCTGCTAGCATTTGTAATGCCTGGTATCTGGAAATGTCCTCAGGCCACCTTCCCAACCCACAGAGGGGGCCAAGGGCTAAGGCCACAGGACTGCTAGTGGCAGAGCACAGATTTGAATCCAGGTCCATCTGACTTCATGGGTTTCGAGGGTCATTGGGGACCCACACCCTGTGCCCTGTGGCTGAGTCTGAGATGGAGCGGAGCCCTGCAGCCAGCCCTCTGTGACTCGACTCCCTTGGCTCCCCTGCCCCTGGCCCAGCCCCCACCCCTGTTCTGGGCCTGGACAAAGGGGCTTCTGTCCTGCCAGCCCCTCCTCATGGAGTGACTGACCCACAAATGGGTTATGTAACCATGGCCCAGACAGGCAGGGGGTTGGCCCAAGTCCGTGTGGACTTGGGCCCATTGGGAGGGCATCAGTGGGCTCCCTTCCTCTGGCGGGCGGCTGGGGAGGCCAGGATGGGAGAGGTCCCAGGAGGAGATTGGGCCCTGAAGGGAGGATGTGGGCCACTGGGCCTCCAGGTGATCTGAGCCTGGCACCTGAACATGACCCCTGCAGACCAGGTAGCCATTTGCATGGGGTCACTGAGAGACCTGCCCACCTGCCTCCCCTCTCTACCCTGCAGGGGATAGGGGTCAGCCACAAAGCCACCCAGGGCTGGCAACGGGGGGCTGCACCACGGGGATGCAGCTCCTTCCCCAGATACCCCATTTCCGGTGTTCCAGCCTCCCTGGCCACCCCCGGCCCCATCTGGGTCCTTCTGAGAGACAGATGGGGCTGGCTCTCTCCCTCCCACCAGCGGCAGGTGCCAAGCCAACGTCCCGAGGGAGGGGGTGTGTGTGCACATGTGGGTGCACGACCCTGTCTCCTCTTCCCAGGTGGGGACAGCCCAGAGTCCTTGGCATGGTGAATCCCCTCCCCATCTCGATTCAATGGGAAACCAAGACCCAAAAGGCCAGCACCTGGCGCTGCGCGCAGGGCGGAGCTGAAAGCATGTTTGTAGACTAAGAACCTGGCCCAGGGCCCACCAGGGAGCTGCCACCAGCCTCCCCTGCTCCGAGGCTCCCTCACTGTGTCTCCTTCCTCCCCCAGAGCTCCTGGGCTCCACCAAGAAGATCAATGTCAACTTTCAGGACCCAGACGGGTGAGTTCTGAGCCTGGGGTGGGCAGCCCTGGGGAAGGCCCAGGTGCTGGGTCCTCTCCTAGACTTGTCCTTTGCCCGCCCAGCTTCTCTGCCCTGCATCATGCGGCCCTGAATGGCAACACAGAATTGATCAGCCTGCTGCTGGAGGCTCAGGCTGCTGTGGACATCAAGGACAACAAAGGCAAGACTAGCCTAGGGCCTGGAGGCCAGGGCAGGGGTCATGGTCAGGGGCAGGTCCTGACAATCTGGATGGTCCCTTGCTAGGATTTTGGTTTGGGTCGAGGCAGGATGTTGTGGGTTCAGAGGTCAGGGCTGGGTTCTGGGTCAGGCTCGGCTCCCAACGGCCCTGCCTCCCCCAGGCATGCGGCCTTTGCACTACGCAGCCTGGCAGGGCCGGAAGGAGCCCATGAAGTTGGTGCTGAAGGCGGGCTCCGCAGTGAACGTCCCGTCCGATGAAGGCCACATTCCCCTGCACCTGGCAGCACAGCATGGTCACTATGATGTGGTGAGGCTGTGTGGGGCGGGCAGGGCAGTGGGGCTGGTGTGCCCAGGACTGGCATGCCCAGGGCTGATGGTGCTTGGGGCCTGCAGTCTGAGATGTTGCTGCAGCACCAGTCCAACCCATGCATGGTGGACAACTCCGGGAAGACGCCCCTGGACCTGGCTTGTGAGTTTGGCCGTGTTGGGGTAAGTCTCCCCAGTGACTCCACCTGCCTGTCCTCCTCACCTGGGGTGGGGGTCAGGGGCAGCCCCGAGCCAGGGCCCCCCTACCCTGACCCCTCCTTCAAGGTGGTCCAGCTACTCCTGAGCAGCAACATGTGTACGGCCTTGCTGGAGCCCCGGCCAGGGGACACCACTGACCCCAACGGCACCAGCCCGCTGCACCTGGCAGCCAAGAATGGCCACATCGACATCATCAGGTACAGCCAGCAATGGGGGTGCAATGGGGGATGGCCTTAGGTTCCTGGGGCTCGATGGCATCCAGGGGCTCAGGGTTCCTGCTTCTGGCTGGGAGATAAGACAGGAGCATCCAGGAGCCACAGGGATGTGGTCAGGCCTCTGGGTGTGGCCTCCAGCTGCCGGGTAAAGGGTGAGCAGGAGGGGCTAGGGAGGGGCTCCCTCAGCTCATCAGCCTGGCTCTAGTCTGGCCTCGCCACTTGCTGGGGTACCTTGTGGGGGTACTTCTCTGAGACTCAGTTTCTCCTTCCACAAAGCAAGGCTCACAGCAGTGCCTACATCGGGACTGGACAAGATAGCGGCTATGAAGAATTAGCAAAAGATGGGCCTTTGATGAGTGCTTGATAATCATCAGATATCACTGTAGTCAGGGACACACAGCAGAGTTAGCTTGTCTTCTGACATAAGTGGGCAGTGGGGACACCTGGGCATTGAGGCCTGGCATGAGGGTGCTGGGGAGGAGGGCTCCTGCTGAAGGGCCCTGAACTCTCTTCCCACCAGACTCCTCCTCCAAGCTGGCATCGACATTAACCGCCAAACCAAGTCCGGCACTGCCCTGCACGAGGCCGCGCTCTGCGGGAAGACAGAGGTTGTCCGGCTGCTGTTGGATGTGAGTCTGAGGCCTGGGGGCAACTGGAACCAGGTGAGGGTGCGGGGGTCCCTGACAGGGCCTTGCCTTTCTGCACATGCAGAGCGGGATCAATGCCCAGGTGAGGAACACCTATAGCCAGACGGCGCTGGACATTGTGCACCAGTTCACCACTTCCCAGGCCAGCAAGGAGATCAAGCAGCTGCTGCGAGGTGGGCCTGGGTGGGGCCGAGGGCTGGGGCAGGGCCCAGGGGGCAGCTCACAGGACTTGGGGTCCACCTCCTGTATCCCCAGAGGCTTCGGCGGCCCTGCAGGTCCGGGCAACCAAGGATTATTGCAACAATTACGACCTGACTAGCCTCAATGTGAAGGCCGGGGACATTATCACAGTAAGGAGGACCACAAGGGCTGCTGTGGCAGGGATGGGTAAGACCTGGGCATGCTTACCCAGAACACCCTCCCACAGCAGTAGGGGTGGGGGTGCTGGCAGCAGACCTCCCTGGAGGGGCATCTTCCCAAGCATGCTCCCCCACTCATTCGGCCAGGTCCTGGAGCAGCATCCAGATGGCCGGTGGAAGGGCTGTATCCATGACAACCGGACAGGCAATGACCGGGTGGGCTACTTCCCATCCTCCCTGGGTGAGGCCATCATCAAGCGAGCAGGCAAGTCCTACCCAGCCCTGGGGGGAGCCACTGGGCAGCTGCTCTGGTGTCGGGTTGGGCAGGGCAGGGGCTGAGTTCCAGGCACTGCTGGGACTGGGGTCAAGCAGTGTGTCTGGTGGGCTGTCTCCTCACTGGTGCCCCCACACGCACTCCATTTATTCCACAGACATTGTGTACCTGCCACATTCCATTTGGGAGCTGGCGCTAGAGACACATGGGGACTTAGACTTTGTTCCTACTCGTGAGGGGCTTGCCCTGGGTGGGAGGGAGCATGTGGACAGTGAAGTAAACTCAGGGAAACATACCAGCAGTGACATAGAACATGGAGGTGCCTGCTTTAGGCTCGGAGGTCAGAGGTCAGAGAAGGCCTTGGCAGTGGGAGGCTGGCCCTGGGAACCACGTGTACAAAGGCCCAGAGGCAGGAAGGAGCTGTCGCCTGGAGGTCAGCAGAGGGGATGGTAGGGCCAGGTTGGGAAGCCCTGTGGCCTGGTTTTGGGGGGCTGAGGGGCCAGTTTACCTTTTACAGAGAACATGGAGATTGACAGGTGAGGCAAGACGGCAGAGGGAGCTGGTTAGGTATGGCCAGCCATCTAGTTCCTGGGTGGCTTCTTACCTGTCCCCTAGCACAGAGAAGGTCGCATCCTCCAACAGTGCTCAGTCCCTTTGCTTGCAAGACCACTGGCCACTGGCAGGACACCTGGCCCTGGGCCCCCTCAGCTGCTCTCTCCTGGTCTCAAACATCCAGGGTGGGGAGGGGTCTCCTGAGGGTCTCTCAGCTCCCTGGAGACAGCAGGGCAGGAGGCTGTGGGATGGTCATAGAGGTGTGTGCATGCCTCTGCTCCAGCCCCCCCAGGTGTGTGCATGCCTGTACTCCACTCCCCGTCGCCCTCCCCGTGTCAGGCCCCACCTGGGCGGGCCCAGGGCTCAGGGCAGCTGTGCTTGGCCTGCAGGGTCCCGAGCAGGCAGTGAGCCAAGCCCACCCCAGGGAAGCGGCTTGTCAGGGCCCTCTGCGCCCCCAGAGGAGATCTGGGTGCTAAGGAAGCCTTTTGCAGGTAGGCGGGGGCCTTGGGAGGGCTAGGGTGGTGGTGCTTCTGGCAGGCACCACAGTGGAGCCAGGCAGGGGCCCCCGCTGGCCTCACACTCCCTGTGCTGGTAGGTGGAGACCGCAGTGGCAGCTTGAGCAGTGTGGCTGGTGGCCGGAGTGGTGGGGGCCATGCCCTACACGCAGGCTCTGAAGGGGTCAAGGTCAGTGGGGTGGTGGCTGGGGCTGGGCGCTGGGGTGGCCAGGTCTGGAGCAGCACTGGTGAACACGCCTTTCTTGGTTCTAGCTCCTGGCAACGGTGCTTTCCCAGAAGTCCGTCTCTGAGTCCAGCCCAGGGGACAGCCCCAGCAAGCCTCCGGAGGGCTCTGCAGGTAAGAGCAAGGACCTAGCTGCACTGGCCTGGCAGGGAGGTGGCTCTGAACTGCCCTTGCCCTGCCACCCCCTTTCATCACCAGGTGCAGCCCGGTCCCAACCTCCGGCCGCCCATGCTGGGCAGGTGTATGGGGAGCAACTGCCCAAGAAGCTAGAGTCGGCCTCAGAGGGCAAGGTACAGGGCCCGGGCCAGCTCTCAGGACCGGGCTCGGGGAGGGGGGGGCTGACAGTCTGATGGGCACCTGGGCAGCCACCTGGCCTGGCCACAGCAGCCGCTGGGGGCTTTGACAAGCCAGACCTGTCCTTCTTTCTGTCTGTGTG
Source organism: Glis glis (assembly GCA_004027185.1). Lineage (NCBI taxonomy): Eukaryota > Metazoa > Chordata > Mammalia > Rodentia > Gliridae > Glis > Glis glis. The sequence continues at coordinate 17,760 of PVJS01014556.1, forward strand.
TGTGTCGTGTGTGCGCACACTTGGGTGTACAGGTGTTGTCCATCATGTAGGCTGTGAGCTAGTGTGTGCACACTTGTGGACATACATGCAGTGATGGGTTTGTGTGTGTGTGTGTGTGTGTGTGTAACTGTGTGACTGTGAGCCGGGCACACGAGTGCAGTTGTGCAGAAGGAAGGGGATGGGTGTGAGACACAGGTGTGTTCATGGGTGTGGTGGGTTGTGTATGGTGCTGCTGGCTGAGTCCTGCATGGCAGAGGAGGCGAGGCACCCCTGCCTGTGGGCACAGAGCCCACCTCCAGGGAGATGGGGGGCAGCACTGAGCAGTCCAGCCCGAAACCCCTTTCCCCAAAGCTCCCTCAAACGGGGCCATACCACCTGCCTCCCCGAGATGGTGTGGGTATCCCTGGTACAGGAGCGGGGGGAAGGTCGGGAGGCTGTGACGTGGACAGCAGGTGGACCCTCCTGGTGGAGCCCACAGAAGAAGGCCAGAGGGCTGAGGACGCTCCGTGTCCAGGATGGCAGATCAAGGAGCACCGGGGCCTAGCTGCAGATGAACCGCGGATGGCAGATCCAGTGCTCCATGGCCCGCCGGCTGAGCAGAGAAGGAGGCGCTGTGGTGGCTGGGGCGCAGGCCCGGCAGTGGGCGGCTGCAGCCGGTGCCTTGTATCTTCCAGAGTGCCGAGGCAGTCAGCCAGTGGCTCGCTACGTTCCAGCTGCAGCTCTACGCCCCCAACTTCACTACCGCCGGCTACGACCTGCCCACCATCAGCCGCATGACTCCTGAGGTGAGCTCCTGCAGGCTGGCCATCAGCTGCACCCCTTTTCAAAGATGGGCCCGCCCTCCAGCTAAGGGGCCTCCTCTCTGCCTAGGACCTCACAGCCATTGGTGTCACCAAGCCGGGCCACCGGAAGAAGATCACAGCAGAGATCAGCGGCCTGAGCATCCCTGACTGGCTGCCCGAACACAAACCCGTAAGGCTCCCCACAGCCTGGTGGCCGAGCCAGGACCAGCAGACAGACAGCCTCCCTGGCTACAGCCCTCACTGCCCTCTGGGGCTCTAGGAAGTGGAGTGTGGAGGATGGCCCAACAGCGGGGAGCTGCCTGGACAACCTCTGTTTGTCCATCATGGGCACTGGGGCCAGCCTCCCATGGGTGACACTGTCAAGTGCCCCTGCACACAGAGGCAGCACCCCACGGCACCGCTCGCCATGCACTCATGCAGATAGCAGAGGGGCCTGGGCCAGCCTTGCACCCTGTGGATGTGCACAGAATACACTCCAGGCACCCCCACAACTGCACACACACACAGGTCCCACTGCATGGGCTGGCTGTGCCAGTAGCTGACAGCCTGGTTTCTGGTGGTATCTGCACAGACCACGGCCTGTGCTGTTACTAATAGGGAGGTGCCCATGCTGGGGGCAGCTTCTGGGCCTGAAGAGGTGGGTCCAGAGCCGCCCAACCTGATGCTGGCTCTCTGGGCGCCCATTCATCCCTGGAGAGGTGCCAGTGGCCACCCAAAGCCCCACCAGAACCTGGATCTGATGATCAGGTTCAGCTCAGGGTTCCTCCCAGGAGCATGTCTGGGCCCCGTGGGCCTCGCCTCACTCTGTCACTGGTGTGACTGAGGGTGCTGAGTGTTGGTGCCTGAGTGGCGTCTGGCTGGGAGCTCAGGGAACAACCAGGCGGTTCGTGGTGAAGACCGCTGTGGATGTTTGCACTCACGCGTGGTGTGGCTGTATGGCATGTGTGTGACCGTGCAGCTGATGTGGGTGGGAAACAGCAAGAGAGCGTGAGCATGATCAGCAGGGGGTGTTGATGCCTGTGTGCAGCTGGGAGTGCAGGGTGCACATGTACACACGTATCTGATGTGGCACTGTGTGTCTGTGTCCACGACACATGGGCGTGTCTCCTTAGGGCACTGCCCATGGCCACCTGGCCAGGCGAGGAAGCGTTTTCTTCCCCCTAACACCGTGTCCTGAGGATATGTCTCCTGTGTGTGTGTTTGTGTGTGCTGGCTCTGTGTGCATGCCAGTGCCCAGAGGCCATGCTGAGGAGCTGGCCTGGTGCTCCTGCACCTATACTGTCTCCAGCACTGACACCTCCGTTTGTCCTTCTGTCTGTCTGTGCCCTGCTGGCCCAGTGCCCCCTCCTCCAGCAGCTCCAAGTTGGCGGGCAGGGTGTGGGCAGCTGGCTTGGGCTGCCCCTCTGTGTCCCCTGCTCCGCAGGCTAACCTGGCCGTGTGGTTGTCCATGATCGGCCTGGCCCAGTACTACAAGGTGCTGGTGGACAACGGCTATGAGAACATCGACTTCATCACTGACATCACCTGGGAGGACCTGCAGGAGATCGGCATCACCAAGCTGGGTGAGGCCCTGCCCTGGCCTGCCCCGCCCCACACCCTCCACCCCCAGGCTCACCTGCCCTGCCCTGTGCCCCACTCAGGACACCAAAAGAAGTTGATGCTGGCAGTGAGGAAGCTGGCAGAGTTGCAGAAGGCAGAATACGCCAAGTATGAGGGGGGGCCCTTGCGTCGGAAGGCACCCCAGTCGCTTGAGATGATGGCCATCGAGTCGCCGCCCCCACCTGAGCCTGCCCCGGCTGACTGCCAGTCTCCAAAGATGACCACCTTTCAGGACAGTGAGCTCAGTGGCGAGCTGCAGGCTGCCCTGACCGGCCCGGCAGAGGGGGGTGCGGCCGCTGCCGAGAAGCCCTCCAACCACCTGCCGCCCACCCCGAGGGCCACCATGCGGCAGGAGCCCAGCCTTGGTGGGCGGGCTCGGCACATGAGCAGCTCTCAGGAACTGCTGGGCGATGGGCCCCCTGGACCTGGCAGTCCCATGTCACGAAGCCAGGAGTACCTGCTAGATGAGGGGCTGGCCCCTGGCACCCCACCCAAGGAGGCCCGACCTGGCCGCCATGGCCACAGCGTCAAGAGGGCCAGTGTACCCCCAGTACCTGGCAAACCGCGGCAGGTCCTCCCACCAGGCTCCAGCCACTTCACGCCCCCTCAGACACCCACCAAAGCCCGGCCAGGCTCCCCCCAGGCCCTTGGAGGACCTCATGGTCCAGCCCCAGCCACAGCCAAGGTGAAGCCGACCCCACAGCTGCTGCCACCAACGGAGCGGCCCATGTCACCCCGCTCCCTGCCTCAGTCGCCCACACACCGCGGCTTTGCCTACGTACTGCCCCAGCCTGTGGAGGGCGAGGCAGGGCCAGCTGCTCCGGGGCCTGCACCCCCACCGGTGCCAGCAGCTGTGCCTACGCTATGCCTCCCTCCAGAGGCTGACACGGAGCCAGGGCGGCCCAAGAAGCGTGCCCACAGCCTGAATCGCTACGCAGCATCTGACAGCGAGCCTGAGCGGGACGAACTGCTGGTGCCCGCTGCTGCAGGACCCTATGCCACCGTCCAGCGGCGCGTAGGCCGGAGCCACTCAGTGCGGGCACCCGCTGGCACAGACAAGAACGTTAACCGCAGCCAGTCCTTCGCTGTGCGGCCCCGCAAGAAGGGGCCCCCACCACCTCCACCGAAGCGCTCCAGCTCAGCCATGGCCAGTGCCAATCTGGCTGATGAGCAGGCCCCGGAGGCTGAGACTGAAGATGGCCAGTTGGGGGTCCGGGCACAGCGCCGGCGGGCTAGCGACCTGGCCGGCAGCGTGGACACTGGCAGCGCTGGCAGTGTGAAGAGCATTGCAGCCATGCTTGAGCTGTCTTCCATCGGGGGCGGGGGACGGGCTGCCCGAAGGCCTCCTGAGGGCCACCCCACCCCTCGTCCCTCCAGCCCAGAGCCGGGCAGGGTAGCCACAGTGCTGGCCTCAGTGAAGCACAAAGAGGCCATCGGGCCTGATGGTGAGGTGGTGAACCGGCGCCGCACACTCAGCGGGCCCGTCACTGGACTTCTGGCCACTGCCCGACGGGGGCCTGGGGAGTCAGCAGATCAAGGCCACTTTGTGGAGGATGGCGCAGCCCGGCAGCGACCTCGAGGTCCAGCCAAGGGTGAGGCAAGTGTTGAGGGCCCACCCCTGGCCAGGGTAGAGGCCAGTGCCACACTCAAGAGGCGCATTCGGGCCAAGCAGAGCCAACAGGAGAATATCAAGTTCATCCTGACTGAGTCTGACACGGTCAAGCGCCGGCCCAAGGCCAAGGAGCGAGAGGCTGGGCCTGAGCCACCCCCACAGCTGTCTGTGTACCAGAATGGCACCGCCACCGTGCGACGCCGACCCACCTTGGAGCAGGCTGGGCCCCCGGAGCTGCCTCCACCGCCCCCGCCTGCTGAGCCTCCACCCACTGACTTGGTGCATCTGCCCCCACTGCCCCTGCCTGATGGGGATGCCCGGAAGCTGGCAAAGCCGCCCGTCTCTCCCAAGCCTGTCCTGGCTCAGACAGTGCCCAAGATCCAGGGCTCACCCACGCCCACCTCCAAGAAGGTGCCGCTGCCAGGCCCTGGCAGCCCAGGTAGGTGCAGAGAGCCAGGTAGGGCAGGGTGAGAAAGGGCAGCAGGGCCCCTGCCCTGTACCCTACCCCATAGTCTGAGGGGTTTTTCTTGGGGATTTGATGAAGCCTTGCTGGGGTGGGAATGTCCACACACCCTCTCTCAGCCACCACTGGACTCTGCCAGCCCAGGGTGGGAGCGAGGTGGACACAGTCCTCCCCTTGCTCAGCCAAGGAGGCACTGAGGTTCATGAGTAGTGCACCTGTGCAGGCAGGACCCTGATCCCACTCTAGAGTCACTCAGGTGCAGGAGGCAGGGAGGCTTCCAGGCAGGACAGGTGCGAAGGCCCTAAAGCAATCAAGCAACTGGAGGGCCAGTGTGGCTCCCGAAGGCCACACCTGGAGGGAGGTCGGAAGTGAGATGCAAACAGGTTGCACGTGGCGGCACGCGGGCGGCAGGGATGCCAGTGTGGTCCTCCCCGCAGAGGTGAAGCGCGCCCACGGCACGCCGCCGCCCGTGTCCCCCAAGCCGCCGCCGCCGCCCACCGCGCCCAAGCCCCCCAAGGCCGCGGCAGGACTGCAGTCGGGCAGCGCCAGCCCGTCGCCCGCGCCCTCTCCCGCCCGCCAGCCGCCCACCGCCCTGGCCAAGCCCGCCAGCACGCCGCCCTCCTTGAGCGCCAGCCCCGCCAAGCCCCCGTCCCCCGGCGCGCCCGCGCTGCACGTGCCCGCCAAGCCCCCGCGAGCCGCCGCTGCCGCCGCCGCGGGATCCCCTGCCGCCCCCGACGTCGCCTCGCCGGGGGACAGCGCGCGGCAGAAGCTGGAGGAGACGAGCGCTTGCCTGGCCGCGGCTCTGCAGGCGGTGGAGGAGAAGATCAGGCAGGAGGACGGGCAGGGCCCGCGGTAGGTGGGGCGACCCCGGGGCGGGGCGGGGCCTGGAGGGAGGGCGGGGCGGCCTGGGAGGGGCCCCGGGCCGGCCCCGCCCCTCACGCGCGCCTGCCCTCAGCCCCTCGGCGGCCGCGGAGAAGAGCACCGGTAGCATCCTGGACGACATCGGCAGCATGTTCGACGACCTGGCCGACCAGCTGGACGCCATGCTGGAGTGAAGCGGCCGCTCATGTCGGGCCCGCGGCGCCCTTTACCTCAGGGCGGGCACCTCGGGGCGCGGGGCGGACCTGGCGGGGGCGGGGCGGGCCGTGCTGCCCAGCCCCTGCACAAGCACAACTCCTGTCCCTGGTCCAGGCTGGCGCCAGCCTGGGACACCGCCTGGCCGGGGGCTCCAAGGGCTCTGGGCAGGCGCGCTACCCCGCGGGTGCCCGACCCTGTCTGCTGCTCCCCGTGCAATAACTGCTGGGTCCCCGCCGCCTGCGGGGCTCTGTCCCTAACGGGTGGAGGGCGCCCCCTCCGCCGCCGTGCGAGAGGAGGGGTAGCCGCTGTGGTCCTCTCCCCAATCTGTGGCAGAGCACAGGCCTACGCCCAGCACAGAACTGCCCGTTGGGGAACCTCTGCCAGCCGCTCCGGGCAGCACAAGGGGCAGGGGGCTGAGGTTGGCTTGCCCCACTGCACCCCCAGAATATAAGCTATCAAGAGTATTAATTTATTGGGAATGAGCTGAGGCAGATTTCCCCAGAGAAACAAAAAGGTATAACTTTAACAAATATATATTTAAAGAAAAAATATTATTGATTCTATAGAAAACCATTTACCAACTGAAAGGACATTGGAGACAAAAGCTGTCAGAGGCCCAGGCCATCTGAGCCTCCCTCCCTCCATGCAGGAGTGGCCTTGCCCCTGGCTGGCTGGCACACAAGGGGTCCAGGGAGGGTGGGGCTATGCCCAGGCTCTCTCCTCAGCTCTTCTGTCTAGTAACTTCTGTGTGTTTGAAGAACTTGGAGGATGTGCCTTGCTGGCTGATGGTTTGTGTCCTCCCTGCCACCAAGGCCGGAGCATGGCCATGTCCCAGGCATGATAGCGTGAGGGCATGTCAGCTGAGTGACAGTAGTGTGGGTGCAGGGGCATGCATGCCAGGCCGTGGGTGGATGTGTGTATGAGGGTGTGCCCACCCCTTCCTCCCCAGGGCCCCATACTGGCCCTGCACAGGCAGCCAGCCCACCCCACTTGAGTTCCCACGGACGCTTCTGCTCATGGTCCAAGGCTGTGTTGTGTGGTCATTCTCGCCCTCTCTCTTCCTCTTTTTCTCCCTCCAAAAAGTACTGACTGGTCTCCTCTATAGTGTTTGCTGATCCACAAGTGTTGGGCACAACTTTGACATTTCTTAAAAAAATAATTTAAAAAAATCCACCGAAAACCAGCGATTGTGGTGCAAGCTGGTGGAGGGGGCCAGCTAAGGTGGCGCCTGGGCATGGGGCCCCTTCCAAGTCTCACAGCTGGAGCTTCCTTGAGCGGATGCGCTTCCCCCTGGCCTCTCCTTGGTGGGTGGCCCATGCTGGGGCCCATCAGGTGGGGAAAGGGGTCTGGGCAGGGAGCTGCTGTTGGCTGTCAATAAACAGCGAAAAATGGAGCTGCCTGGCTCACTCTTTGAGGCATGGGTTGGGGAAAGTGGGAAACGGGGACTGGAGGCTGGGAGCAAGGGGTGCTGAGCCTCCTACAGGGAGGGAAGGTCCCCCCAGCCTCCTTCCCTGCTGTTGCCAGTGTATACCAACATCTTCATGGCCACATGCAGCCCTAGGGCCCCAGGACTTGTCCCCACTCATGGCCACAGTCTGTGCAGCTTTTATTTCAACCAGGAAGTAATCAAATAAGTCTATATACAGTCTAAAAACAGTAGAAAAGGTGAGTAAAAAGGCCCGCAGTCCATCTGGAGTGGGGATGAAGCAGGGGCCGGGTGAGCATCGTACCTGGCACCCAGAGAGGAGTGGGTGTTGCCCCAGTCGCAACGAGGATAGGGCCGAGTCGAGTAGAGTGCAGGGCAGGGAGGGCACTACCTGGCCACCTGAGCCCTACCTCCCTACAGGGCAGGTAGAAACCCAGAGGGCACCCTGTGTGTCTAGCCTGACTCACACAGGCCCAGAGAGAGCCAAGGCATGGTCTGGATTCTGTTAGCACGTCCAAACCTGAAAAGAAAGGGCTGTTTCAGGTGTTCCCGTGGCCAAGCATGCCTGCCCTAGCCTGGAACCATTAGCTCCTTACCCCCTGCAACCCTCCATCCTGTGCAGCCTCTTTGAGTGGTCTGAGCCACAGGCACTGACCTTCACAGTGCTATCCACAGCCCCTGAGAAGAGCCGGCCCCGGGACACAGCTAGTGCAGTCACACTGCCCTGGTGGCGCAGTAGGGTCTGTGTGCAGATCATGTTATCCATACTCCAGACCTGGGGGTGCACGGAATGTGAGGGCCCACCGGAGCCCAGCCACCCTCCCTCTGGGCCTCGTGATGCTGCTGGGCCAGCACATACCCTGAGGGATCGGTCATAGGATGCACTGAAGACTTTGGTCTGGTCTGGTGTTGAGATGACTGCCAGGGCATACACAGTGCCCACGTGGCCTGTTAGGGTCCGCACCTGCTCCTTGGACTCGATGTCCCACACCTGGGAGGGAACAGGAATAGCTGAGTTAGAGACAGACCCAGAACGAGGGAGGGGAAGATGGGCCCAGCATCCGCCTACCCCTAGGTGCCCAGCCCTTACATGGATGAGGTTCTCATAGGTGCCACAGACAATGTGGTGATTCGTCACGGCGATGGAGTAGACACTGCCACCAGACGTCTGCAGGACGTGGATGCACTCGAGGGTCCGGATGTCCCAGATCTACGGGCAAGGGTGTCCACTTGGTCCCAGGCCAGAGGCCTCACTGCCAAGGCTTCTGGGGCTCAGACACCAGGAGGCAACCTCCCCCACCTACCCAGGGTGTGTTTAACTGTAGGGGGAAGGCAGAGGGGACCCCCAGGGCTGGCCTGGCAAGTGTGGCAGAGGGTGAGGCCCTGCCACCAGGGGGTGGCTTGGCATACCTTGATTGTCTGGTAGGAGCCACTGTACAAGTAGCTCTGGGCTGCCACCAGGGCCCGCACCCAGTGGTTTAGGCCCGTGAGCTCCTTCTTCAACTTCAGCTCAGTGCCCACGATGTCCCAGACCTGCGGGGATGGCTGTGAGCACGGGCCGGGCTGTGTGCTGCCCTGATGGCCCAGACATGCAGCACATCCCTGCCTATACCTTGATGGCCTTCAGGGAGCCACTGAAGAGCATGTTATGGGAGGACACCAGTGTGCACACAGGGTTGTCATGGGCCCGTATGGTGTTCACCTTCTGCAGGTTCTGGATGTCCCACACCTGAGCGGGTGGACAGCAAGCCTCAGGGCTATGCCCTACCACCCAGAGCATTGAGCAGGGAGCACACTAGGGCTCCTTCTCCCGCCAGCCCCCAAGGGCCCCACTCACAATGATGGTGCAGTCTGCAGAGCCACTGTAGAGTTTGCACCTGGAGAAGCAAGGCCAATGTGTGGGGTGGGGGGAAAGCACTGTCCTTTCTGACACTGCCCTGGCTGGGCCACACGAACCAGCAGGTTGGCCCCGTACCAGTGCCACTGCTGTTTCCCTGAGCCATAGCCTCAGTTTGTGTGGGAACCTTGGAAGTGGCAGCACAGCCCCTGGCGCCCGCCTGGAAAGCATTTGATGACCACGCTGGGAAGGAGTCAGCTGCCCTTAGCACCAAGTCCCAGGGTCGGCTGCTGCCAGTCACGCTGCTGCATCCAGTGAGCGGGTACCTCTCCCTCTTTTTTTGGGGGGGAGGGGGAATGGGGGTTGAACCCAGGGGCATTC
>PVJS01014556.1:27057-40292 GCA_004027185.1 Glis glis
CGGCCCTATTTTTTTATACTTTATTTTGAAACTGGGTCTCACGAAGTTGCGGAGGGCCTCGCTAAGGAGAGAGAGAGAGAGAGACAGGGAGAGAGAGAGCTGAGGCTGGCCGCGAACCCGGATCCTCTGGTCTCCGCCTCCCAAAGTACTGGGATTACAAGCGTGTGCCACCAATCCCGGCTTTTTTTTTTTTGAAACAGGGTCTTGCTAGGCTGATGAGTCTCACTTGCTGAGGCTGTCCTTGAACCTGCGATCCTCCTGTCTCACTGCCCTAGTACTTGGATTTCAGGTGTGCGCCACTGCACCTGGCTCACCTCTCCCTCTTGATACACGCTCACACACTCTCGTGCTTATATGCAGCCTCCCAACATGAGACAAGAAGGCAGGTCTAGGGAGAGGCCAACCAGAGGCAGTTGCTCTATGGACCCTGTGCCCAGAGCTGTGCCCAGGGCTCCAGTTCACTGGTGACAGTTGAGCTCCTGCCTCTGCCCTGTGAGGATCACGTCTCCAGTCTCTGGCCACCTAGGGTGTACCAGGGCCAGGGCAAGGCTCCGCTGGGAGGCCAGCTGCGCCAGACTTTGTCCATACACAACTCCAGAGACAGAGCAACCACATGAGGGCCCACACACTGCCACCCAGGGACTCACAGGCGGAGTAGACACACAGCTGCACAGGCTGGTGCTCAAAGCCCCTGGGGCGGCAGCAGTGTCTCCTGTCCCTGTGGTCAGTGGGCACACACGTGCCCAGACTTACCCCTGGATGCAGAGAGCTAGCACAATGCCATCATGGCCCTCTAGTGTCTTCTGGCACTTGTAGGTGGTACAGGTGTCCCATACCTGCAGAGACCAGGGTCAGAGCAAGTCCCAGCAGGTCAGCCCAGTGCTAAGGGGCAGGATGGCAGGGTGAGGAAGACCTACCTTAATGGTCTTGTCAGAGGAGCCACTGAAGAGCAGGTCACCCATGGAGTAGACACAGAGACACCAGACGGGGCCCTGGTGGCCCACGAAGGTGCCTTTGCACTTGAAGATCTGCTGAGGGTCGTAGGCTGCAGACAGGAGAAGCTGGTGAGGGACCTGACAGGCCCCTGGGGATGGTGGGTGGGAGCAGCACCGGGTTATACTCACACCCCAGGATGCCCATGTTCAGCCGTGCATTGATGTGGGACAGCTCGTCCTGCAAGGCCAAGAGCAGAGCAGAGTGGGTGGGCGGGCCTGCCATGGCCTCCAGCGCAGCCATGGAGCCCCAGGCGGGGACTGGGCCAGGGTGTCAGCAGCTCTCACTTGAACAAAGCCCCTAGTCCTAACTAGTGGGAGCAAAGGCCAGTGGGGGAGGCCTGCCGATGGGGCCCCAGCTGAGGGGCAGTCCTGTGTCCCCGCTCTCCCACTACCCCACCCACTCACATTCAACATGGACGCATCCCTCCGGAACTCCATGAGGTCCTCGCTGAGCTTGCTCTGGTTCTCATCCAGGACATCTGAGTGGCAGAAGAGAGGGTGTCACTGGGGTCCGCGGCAGCAGCAGCTGCACCTGGCAACCCTTGGGCTGGTCCTCACCAAACTTGAGCTCAAGGCTCTTCTCCAGCTGGTCAATCTTCTCAGAGAGCTTGCCCAGCATGGAACGCAGGAAGGCAATTTCCTGGTCCTTCTGGGCCAGCGCCACGTGCATCTCATGGAAGCGGTCATCTGTCTGCTGCAGGAACTCCTTCAGGCCCTCGAAGCGGCACGTCTCCAGGTGCGTCTCATATGTGTCCTGGTTCCCAATGAATGTGCACCTGGGGGATGGGACAGCTGCCCACCTGCCTGCCTGGCAAGACCCTTCCTTGGCCTTTCCAACCCTAAGAATCCCTTGAGAATCCTCCACTGCTGTACCTAACATCCCCAGGATCTGGCTGTCTCCCGTCTGCCCACCCTATGGCACCCAGCAGCCAGCTGGCCATTTCACAAGTGAAAGCCAATCATGCACCCGCCGTCAGCCTCCCTGCCCTCAAGAGTCATCTCCCACTCCCACCTCCTTTCTCTCTTTTTTTTTTTGGTGGCACTGGGGATTGAACTCAGGGGCATTCTACTTCCAAGCTATACCGCCAGCCCTATCTTATTTTTATTTGGAAACAGGGTCTTGCTAAGTTGCTGAAGAGCCTCAGTAAGTTGCTGAGGCTGGCCTTGAACCTGCGATCCTCCCATCTCAAGTCTCCCAAGTACTGGGATGATAGGCGTGCGCCACCATGCCTGGCTCCTTCTTTGCTCTGCTTTTTTGCCTTCTCTGATGCCCCCAGCTCCTCAACCCATCCAGTCCCCTCTGTGTTCCAATGGTGTTCAAGTCTCTCCTGGACACCTGGAGATGACAGTTGGGTGGCTCCTGGCTCAGGCCGGGCTCCCTGGGGCCCGGCCCACTCACCCGTACTTGGAGTGGGGGCACTTGATGTGCTCGCATTCCTTGAGGTGGGCCTCCAGGCTCATCTTGAGGAGCGGGGGACAGTTGGGGTTGTTGGGGCAGCGCACGGGCCTGTAGTCACAGCTGCCCTCGTGGTCCCTGTGTGAGGACAGGACATGGAGGAGGGGGAATGCTGAGGCAGGACCCCTGATAGAGCCCCAGAGAGGTCAAGGTGCTCGGCATCCCCCAGGGGTGGGGGCCATGGGGGCTCCTTACTTCCGGGAGCTGAGCTTGATGGTGAAGGGGCACCCCCGTGGGTCCACCTCGAAGATGCTGGGCTTCCCTGTGCCCACCACGCGGCAGCCGTGCCTGCAGTGGATGAAGAGCTCCCCGATCTGCTCGGCCACCGCGATGTTGTTCACCACCACCGTCAGCTTGGCATTGTCCACTGGACACTTCTCTGGGGGAGAGGGCATGCTGTCCCCATTGCCCAGTGACCCCTTCCCTGGCAGCTCTGTCTGGTGCAAAACTGAGTCCAGGTGAGGTGTGGGGGTGCAGTGGCAGGCCTGGGTAGGCAGGAGTCCACTAGGTGCCTGGTCCACCTGTCTATTTGCCCTACTCAGGTGCCTGGCCCAAAGGACAAGCAGATGGTAACAGGCCTCTCAGATGACCCAGCAAAGCCTTGGGCAGGGCCAGGGGAGCAGCCAGCCTGGGCCTGGAAGCGGCGTGGGACCAGCCACTAAGGGGGCAGTCTCCAACAAAGAACAGGTGCTGACCCTGAGAGGCCCCGCCCCACACCCACCACAGGGAGGGCTCCGAGTCCAGAGGCACCAGGAGTTCTAGGTCCCAGTGCCCTGCTGTGGAGGTCCTGAGCGTGGGCCCAAGCACCAGAGAGGCCAAGCGTGCCTGGACGCTGTGAGTAGGACAAGGGAGAAGTCAATGGCCTCTCCTCAGACAGGCCTGGGCCCTCTCCCCAGCTGGGGAATGAGGTGGCCAGGCCTGCAGGCAAGGGAGGGACCTACCTGACTTCAAGGCACATCTTCTACAGAACGTATGCTGTGGGGACAAAGGGCAGATTTGAAGGATGGCTGCGGCCTTCTTCACCCCAAGTCAAGGCCAGCAGCTGCCCAGGGCTCCCCCCACCCCTGTGCCCACCCCAGAAGGCACCTGCTGGGCAGCCAGACCAGGTCTGTGGCCAAGGCCAAGGCTGGCAGGCAGGAGGGCCCGTGGGGCAGCTCACCCCACATGTGGTGATCACTGGGTCCTTGAACACGCCACAGCAGAGTTGGCAGCACAATTTCACCGAGGGCTGCTCAGCAAACACCAGCGGCTCCTGAACCGAGTGGGCAAGGGGCCAGAGTAGATAAGATGGGCCCAGTGCTGATTTGGGGGTCAGGGGGGACCTCTTCACACCACTACCCAAGGCCATGGCGCACCCTGTCCAGGTCCAGGGCTGCCCTCGGGGCTGGAGGCACCTCACTGGGGCATCCTGGGAGGGGCTGCTGAGGCCTGGGGGGCCTCGAGAGGAACAAGGAGGGAAAGCAGGGGGTATGGTCCCAAAGGCAGGGCCCAAGCATAGAGGCCCTTGTGCAGCAGTGCAGACATGTCTACGCACAGAGTCTGAGCCAGCCCTCACCTGTCCTTCTTCCTGGGATGAAGATGAGAAAGGGCCCTACCTGTGCCCCAGCTTCCCACCACTCATCCCCCGGCAGCCTCAAGACAGGAGTAGAGACCATGCCTGGGGGACCTGGCCTGGCCCCTCAAGTCCTGATATGGATCAGCAGGGACCAGAGGCCCTGACCAGGACTGACCCACTTTCACCGTGAGCCAGGCTGGCATGGCCCAAAGGGAGGCACCCCCACGACTCCATGGCACAGTGATAACCCCAGAAGACCCTGTATGCTGAGCCTACGGCACCTACCGGCTCCTCCTCCTCCTCAGGCAGTGAAAACGTGGAGCGCAGGGACATGCTGGACTCGGAGTGAAGGGAGCGGACAGAGATGGCTGAGTCGGAGCGACGTGGAGTGTTGATAGGGGGCTGCACGGAGAGAGGTGGTCTATCAGGGGGTTCCACACAGGGTCTGTGCGGTGGGAAGACACAGTCCAGCCCTGTGGAGCCCGGAGGGGAGTGGTACCCCCGGGCTACCCCTGTCCTAGTGGGTGCTCTCGTAGCCCACGGGGGCCATAGCGAGTGTGTGGGGAGCCGGTGCAGCCTCCGGTCCCCCGCCTGCCCACCCGGGCTGGCCCCAGCCCCTGGTGCTCGACTGCTGGACTGCCCGCTCAGGACTGCCAGTTTTCTTTGTGTAAATGGAGAGACTTCCTGCTATTCAATTCTACGAGGACACGCTCGGGCTGCTTCCTGCTTCCCGTGAGGGAATGTAGACCGCAGAGGGGGCACCTCCACCAGCCAATCCTGGGGCAGCTGAGGGCCCCCAGACTATTGGACGGACAGGAATGGAAGGCTGGCCCTAGAGAGGCTGCCGGGCTCCAGGTATCCACTGGGTTTGGTAGCCTGCCTAGCTTCCCTGGCCAGGGGACACCAGACCCAGTCAGGGGAGCTTGCAGGGAAGGCAGGGATGGCCCCCACCAAACCCTGGCTGAGTCTCCCAAGAGCCAGAGGCCAGGGCCACAGGTGCCTGCCTCTGCCTGAGCCATCTGCAGTGAGGGCTTGGGGGGTCCTAAGGAAAGGTGGGCATAGAAACCTCCAGAAGTTTCCCAAGAGCCATTACTTCCCATAGCCCCTCCCTCCAGGTTCTGACAGAACCCGCAGCCCCATTCCTTGAGCCACTCATGACCTCTGGGAAGCAGCATGTGCACGCCACAGGCCAGGTCCTCCAGCACGCTGGCTTCCCTCCTTGGCCCGCAGCCTCGGCCCTGCTGCCTCTGCGGTGGGAAGGATCCCATTCCCTGCCAGCCCAGGTGCAAGGCCCCACGGCACAGCCAGTCTCAGGCCCAGCATCCCCGGTGGGTGGCACAGACAAGTGTCTCCCCCACTAGGACAGCGCCCACCTCCTGCCATGGAAACACCACATGAGGAACAGAGGGGAAAGTCAGAGGAAGTGAGTCAAACATCCCCACGGGTGGCAGAGGAAACCACAGGGGCAAGGGCAGGACCAGACGGGAATGGCACAGAGCTCCACTCTCCTTTGAGCACAGGGGCTGGGGCCCGCCAGCAGGCAGAGGTGAGGGCAGGCACGGCCACCCCACCATGGGGCAGGCTGACAGGCCCACAGCAAACAGAGAAGATGCCCGCACATCTTTAAAGCCACCCTAACCAATGGAATGCTCTGTAGAACCCGAAACCAGAGGCACAGTGAATCCACTTCCTCTGAGGCCAGGCAGGCTAGTCGGAGGTCACGAATAGAGGCTGAGGCAGGTGGCAGCCCACGAGGGGCAGGCACAGATCTATCTGACCCCTCCTTGGGCCCTTGGCTGTGCCCCACACACAGCAAGTGTGCTTGCTCATTTAACTAAGTTTTTTTTTTTTTTGCGGAACTGGGGATTGAACCCAGGGACATTCTACCTCCAAGCTACACCCCAGCCCTATTTTATTTTTTATTTTGAAACAGGGGTCTAAGTTGCTGAGGGCGTCACTAAGTTGCTGAGGCTGGCCTCAAACCTGTGATCCTCCTGTCTCAGTCTCCCAAGTACTAGGATTATAGGCGTGTATCACCATTCCTGGCTTTAAATTTTTCTTCTTTCTATTAAAAAGCAAAAAAAAAAAAAAAAAGGCCTGGCTGCTCAGTATGAGGAGAAGGTTGCTCCTTGGCGCCCAAGGACCCCGGCTCCTCTGGCAGGCCCAGATCCCAGCAATGAGTACCCATGACCAGACTGGCAGGGAATGGCCACCATGACCCTGGCTACCTGGCTTAGGCACCAGCAGCTGGCCCAAGTACCCTGCCCTTCTTCCCTCATAGCCAGCAGTGAAGTCCCCAGCTCCCAGCACTCAGCATGGGCCTTGCAGCCCCTGCTGCCTGCGCTGACCCCATAGCTTGGGTCTACACACCCTTCCCTGCCCGCTGTGCCCATCTCCCCTAGTTAGGACCTCCTCCCTCAACTTCCTGCCTCTGTCCAGTGACCCCACTCCCTTTCTACTCGGCAGCAGAGGAAGCTTTCAAAACATGGATGTACCTCGTCACCCTCCTGACTGAACCTTCTGTGGTTCCCACCTCGCTTTATTTTTTATTTTATTTATTTATTTTTTTTTGCGGTACTGGGGATTGAACCCAGGGGCGTTCTACCTCCGAGCTACACACCCCCGGCCCTATTTTTTATCCTTTATTTTGAAACCGGGTCTCACGAAGTTGTGGAGGGCCTCACTAAGTAGCTGAGGCTGGCCGCGAACCTGGATCCTCTAGCCTCCGCCTCCCAAGTACTGGGATTACAAGTGTGCGCCACCACGTCCGGCTCCCACCTTGCTTTAGATGGAGCCAAATGTGCACCATCCTGGCCTTCAGGTGCCACACCCTCTAGCCCGGCCCCCCAAAATGGCTGCCTCCTGACACCACCATGCAGCCATGGGAGCTCTCTCTTAGTCTCAGGGACTAAGACCTGGGGTACTCTGTGCCCAGCTGAGATGCACAGCCAATACCAACATATATGCTTAGGCCTCAGGGCGTCCACACATACTGCTCCTTCTGCCTGGACACACTCACATTCCCTCTGCCCTACTATCAGCACCTGGGAGCCACGCTGGGCTCATGCGGGGCGGGGACCTACCATGCTATCTTCTTCGTCCCGTGGGGAGTAGGCGAGGGTGCTGGAGGAGGAAGGTGTCCTGCGGTGCTGTTTGTATGTGCTGGTCCCATCAGCTGTCAAGAAAAGGGGCAGGGCTGGACACCAGGAGCATGGACAGCCACAAGGAGGCCTGACTGTGCTGGGTTGGGCCTGATTGGAGGGGCCCATGCAGGACGTGGGGCCCTGTGCACTGTTTCTAGCTCTTGGCCTTCTCCAGGACTGGGAGGGTGCGGGGATAGGAAGGGGTAGCTGGGGTTGCCTCCTAAGGTTAGACCAGTTAGTGTTAGATGAGCCTGTACCTGGCCAGCCCCAGCGCTAAGTCTGCAAGTACCTGGCCCCAGCCTCACCTATCCAGTGTGGGGAGGTCTTCTTTCAGAGCCTCTGTGAGGCCTATCACTCCAGTCTGACCTGGGGCACTCTGTGCCCAGCTGAGATACACAGCCATTACCAAATGTTTATACCTAAGGTCACTTGGTGGGAGCTGGGGACATCTTGTTTGACCTTCAAGGAAACTCTGCCAGGTGAGTTCTCTGATAGCCTTGGTTCAGGGGAAACTGAGGCACAGTGAGGCTGAGGGCCCTCAGCTGATATGTGGTAAGGCCAAGGCTGCATCCTGGTGGTCTGCTCCTCCGCCCCCAGCACAGCCAGAACCAGGGACACTCCCGGACTATTTAGCTCCCTCCTCCTCTCCACATATCGCCACCCTTCCCCGCTGGGCCTGGGCCAGGGCTGTCCTGAGAAGGAGTTATGTGCCCAGGTAGGAGCTGGAAAGAGCTGCCTCATGGGTTCTACAGGTGGCACCTTGGGGACAGCAGGCTCACTCCCTCAGCTGGATGCCCTAGAGTGGCTGCCACTAGTCTCAGGCCCAGTCAGGTCCTGATGTCACAACAACCAAAGGCCTCTGTTCAAGATCAGGGCTTTGACTGCCTGCCCTGTGACTGGGTCTTAGCATCCCCATGTTTGTTTGTTTGTTTTCAGTACCGGGGGTTGAACCCAGGGACATTCTACCTCTGAGCTACACCCCCATCCCTACTTTTTACTCTTTATTTTGTCTTTTTTTTTTTTGTGGTACCGGGGATTGAACGCAGGGGCGTTCTACCTCCGTGCTACATCCCCGGCCCTATATTTTTTTTATACTTTATTTTGAAACCGGGTCTCATGAAGTTGCGGAGGGCCTCACTAAGGAGAGAGAGAGAGAGACAGGGAGAGACAGAGAGAGAGCTGAGGCTGGCCGCGAACCCGGATCCTCCGGTCTCCGCCTCCCAAAGTACTGGGATTACAAGCGTGCGCCACCACGCCCGGCTTTTACTCTTTATTTTGAAATAGGGTCTCACTAAGTTGCGGAGGGCTTCACTAAGTAGCTGAGGCTGGCCATGAACCCGGATCCTCTGGTCTCAGCCTCCCAAGTACTGGGATAACAAGCGTGCGCCACCACGCCCGGCCAGCATCCCCATTTGTAACAAGTGTGGCCAGGTGAGGCAACTGTTGTGCCTCACTGCCCGGCTCTGCCCTCCCGCCGCCACCCGCCACCAGGGACAAGGATGCAGAGGCCACATCATGCTCTGTCCCTGGAGTTTTGGCAGCCATGACAGGCACTGTGTGGTCTCTAAAAGGAGATGAGGAGTTAAAGAACAGTAGGAGGACCAGTGTGATACTTTCTCTTTTCCTCAGTGTCATCCAGCAACAAAAGAAGCTGACACGAGCAGGCATACCTGGCGGCCATGAGCCCTTGGCCAGGTTACCCAGAGGAAACCATGGGAAGGCAATTAAAAAACCAATTAGCTGGTACACTCCTGCAGGGGCAGAGCGCCAGAAAGGCAAGCACACACACTCCTGCCCCAGAAGCCTGGCTCTGGGAGGAGAGCACTCACCCTCACACCTTCAGGAAGGACACTGACACCTGCTGTCCCCTGTGCTTCCTGGACTACAGTGCTGGGGCTGAGAATGGCGGGCCACACTGGACAAAGAATCTTACCAGCTCTGGCAGGCTAGGAGCCTGGGGCTGGGGACGAGCCATGGGTCACAGTAACAAGGGATGGGTGTGCCTAGTGGTGCCAGGGAAGTCAGAACAGCCCTCCCTGGAGAGGTGCTGGGAAGAAAGGGAGGGACAGCACCAGGGTCTGGGAGAGGAAGATGCAGCAGCAGAGGCTGAGGTGCTGGAGTGGGACAGCTTGAGTCCTGCCCAGCCAGGGGATGGCCTGGGGCTGAGATGTGGCAGAGCAGAGACCGGAGGCCTCACCAGGAGTGCCCTATACGCCTGGGCAGCAGACGCTTCCTGCTCACAGGCTCACCTTTTGTGATGGTGGTGACGGTCGAAAAGGCGGGTCCAAAGGTTGTTTCCATTCTTGTCTAAGAGAAAACGGAGGAGCCTTGGCCTTGTCCCCGGAGAGAACGTGGACATGCACAGGTGGACGTGCACTGACACGCTCACCCACTGACAGGCCCACGTGAGTATGTGTGCAGGAACACGCCAATGCACGGGCACCTGCGCCTTGCGGGCCTTCGAGGAAGGAGGGGCTGCTCTGGAAGCTCCACAGTCACTATCAAGTGACTGGAGCACACCAGGGCCCCGGCACGTGCTGTTCAAAGAGGGCAGACCCTCGCCCTTGGGCACCCCCTTACCCCAGTGCTGACGTCTGGGGAGGGAAGGGTGGTGGACCCCCCAGAAAAACAGTTGTAGCGGGCGCTCTTGCCCGAGCTCATGCTCTAGAGAGGCATCCAGGGTCCTGGGGCAGCATCTCTGTGGACAGAAGAAAAATGGGAAGCTGAGAGGCAGCAGCCAGGCCCCACACGGCAGGCTTGCTCTGGCTGGTCCACACAGACCACGCTGTGGCTTCCCCGACCTTGAATACCAGCTCAGCAGGTCCACGGCAGACCATGGCCCTTCTGCCCCTTCTTGCCACCGGTGAGCACAAGCCCCAAGTGCAGGCAGTGGGCCCTCAGTTTCACCATCTCTTGAGGCCCAGCCCTCCTGAAGAGCCCACCCAGTTCTGCTCCATAGGTGGAGACCCCACCTGTCTGTCTGATCCCTTGGGTCCTGAGTCTTGGCTGGCCACTTCCAGGCCTGTCGCTTGGCAGGCTAATTGTCCCTGTAGCCAAGACTGGGCCTCGGCGGGTGTCTCCACCGGCCCTCTGGGCCAGGCCCAGGGTGTGGCACACATGAGGACCTGGCCACATGAGGACCAGCCAGGGCAAGATGAATGTATACTTTCAGGACCTGGCCAGACCCAGTCTGCAGGACAGTGAGGACACTGGGTACACCACAGGGAGAAGCCATGGGGTGAAATAACTGGAGCCCAACCTTTCCTACACACAATCACATGAAGAAAGAGGAGCCCTGGCTTTCGATCCCACACAGGTCTCCCACACCCCCAACTGTGCCACTCAGGGGTAACAGGTAAAAGGCATATGAAGGGACCGGAGACCCCGCCCTCTCCAGAGGCCAGGCCTGGGCACCTGCAGTTAAAGAAACTTTAGAGGAAGGAGACACAGCCAGCGGTCACACTCAGGACAGGTCCTGGGGACAGAGCTATCCACTGGTGAGACAGCGTCTACCGTGTGGCAGTCTAGCTGCATGCCCTGTGGGTGCACAGGCACTGTCGGCACATGCCCCTCACAAGAGGTCTGCCACTCTCAGGACCCGGCAGTCTGGAAGCTGGGTGCTCACGAGGCTGGGGCTAAGATGACACATCTCCTACCAAGAGCCACAGAGCCCCAGCCCACTGCCCCCTGGCGAGGAAGACCATATGCCCTGGACTCCCGCCACCAGGTACACGTGCGGTCCCCCCTCAGGAGGCCACCACAGCACCTGCTGACACACACCGCATGCAGGCTCATCACCCGCAGGGGGGTCTTGGGAACCAGCTTTCTTCTTGGGGGGCACAGCAGCACAGTGCCCATCCCAGTGGTCAGGGGTGGCATAGCTTGTGCCAAGGCCCTGTGGGTGGAGGAAAGGCCAGGAGAGGAGCAAGCTCCAGAGGGGTCTGGTAGGTCACTCCATGCCAAGAAAGTGGGAGAGACGGTTTCTGCCCCAACCCTGTGGGGATACGGCACGCAGGCAGCCGGATACTTCCAGCCCTTCTCCCTCAGGCCCTCCTGGCGCCCTCTGTCCAACACTCATCACTCACCACCATAGCCATAAGGTGTGTCCCAGTCCCCCAGTGGTGCTCAGTCTGGTCCAGGTCCATAAAGGGGGCTGGCTCCCGGCCTGCTCGCCACCTTGCTGAGTCCTTGTCCTTCTCTTCCCCAAGCCGCTGAGGCCCAACCTGCCTTTCAAGTGCTACCTGAAATGCCACCCACCTGCCATGGACCCCACTGAGCCTTCAGGACTTGGGCCTCAGCTCATCTCGCAGCTCAGGGATGGCTCTTGACCCCTGCGGTCTGCATTGCCAGTCACCTGGTCCCCCTCACTCTAAGCACGCTCAGGTCTATAGGTGGGGTTCCCACGAGCTTGACCAAGGCCCCTCCTACTGCCCCCAGTCACCTGCGACACTTAGTCCCACCTGCATACACCCATGGCTCCACAGCACCTACTTCCTCCCTCACTTCATCAGCCTGGACACCCAGCAGAGGCTGCTCCACCCAGGACCCCCAAGGCCCAACTATGACTCCAGCTCTTGGCTCTGAGTACCTCCGACTGGGCTCTCTGGGAAAGCAGGGGCTCCCGCGGTTGGGCTCAGAGGGGGTATGCCTGGGGCAGAGGAGCGGATGTCCAGTCTAGAAACCCTGCTCTGACCCTGCACACATCAGCCCCTACCCCACCGCTGTTCTCCTGGCTAAGCAGGACAGTTGGCCAGGGGCTCAGCATGCCACACAGCTCAGGGTGAGGACATCCTGCCCTGGGGAGGCCCAGACAGTTTGAAGCCTGGGGCTCTAGGACTCACCCCATCAGCATGAAAGGTTCAGCCCTTGTGGGACTAAGGTGGCTCACAGAGAGGCATTGGGAGACACTGACCTGGATTTCACAAACCCATCTGCTCCCTCACTGCTAGCTTCTAGGGCCCCAAGGCCAGCTGTGAACTCCAGCGAGTGACGCCTGGTCTGGCGGCCGGAACCCCAGAGGCATTCCCCCAGGACTGCAGACAGCTGCTGGCCCGCCTGGGGGCCTGCCCAGCACCCGCTGCTCCAGTCGGAGAGCAGCGCCTGGCTTCTCCCTCGCTCTGAGGTGAGGTAAACAGAAAGGCACGCAGGGCGACATGCAAATCAGCCGGAAAGTCCCTGCTGCCAATAGCAGCCAAGCCTGCAGCATCGTGGGGATGTACAGGACCAGCCAGAGAGCCAAGCTGAGGAGCAGGGAAGGAGGGAGGTGAACCGCTGGGTCTGGGAAGCTGTTTCCCAGTTCACAGGGGTTCAGCCTCAGCAGGGACCAGGAAGTGGGAGGGACCCTGGGCTGGAGTCCAGCACCCCCATCTGCGTGCCCCACCTATAAGGCAACAATCCATCGTCAGCATCTTGGAATTGAGCAAGATGTCAAGGCCTCCCCTCAGCCCAGCTCTCCAGGGGCTGAATTTTGCAATAACAGTCTTCCCAGGCATCCTAGGTAGAGGCCCCACACAGCAGGGAGTGCACCCTGCAGGCCAAACCCCTGGGAAGCAGAAGGCTCAGCAGCTCAGCACACAGTTGGCTGGCAGGACAGGGAGGCTGGGCCCTGCTGTCCAAGGGTGTGCCCTGGCAGGCCAGAGGAGAGTGCCTCCTCCCACCCCACAGTCTGCGGAAGTTCTCAGTGTGCAGGAAGTTGTCAACCAGAGTAAGAATTCTCTAGGGGTTCTCTGCACCCTGGAAGTCTGGCCCCTCCTGCCCTCCACTTCCCAGAGCTGGAGAGAGGGGAAGCAGCCTTTCCCAGCGTTGGTGCCCTGTCCCAAACTGGAAAACGGAGTGGGCTGAGTCAGGGCCTTCCCCATCAGTCCCCATGCCCCTCCTTTTCACGTCCAGGACCACATGCCTGTCTGTGGGGCCCAGGAAATACTACTACTTCTTTTTTTTTTTTTTTTTTTTTGCGGTGCCGGGGATTGAACCCAGAGGTGTTCTACCTCCGCGCTACACCCCCAGCCCTATTTTTTTTATACTTTATTTTGAAACTGGGTCTCACCAAGTTGCAGAGGGCCTCACTAGGTAGAGAGAGAGAGAGA